>JAOTRS010000002.1:2139350-2153108 GCA_028565755.1 Dinotopterus cunningtoni
ATACAAACTTAAATAATTCTTTTGATTGTGTAAAACTGCTTTGGGACAATGCCAATTGTTAAAAGCGCTATACAAATCAAATTGAATTGAATTATTCATTTATAATGAGATGTATAAAAATCTACTAAAATTCTGACAAGACTGACCTTAAGACTTTGTTATAAAATGCACACCAGTGTTCTCTCTGTTAACGATGAGATTTCTTTAATAGAAATAAAGCCTCCTTACAAACTGAAAAAAAAAAAAAAAAAAAAAACAGGTCGAATAATTCCTGGAGCAATTGTAGTAAGCATGTGAAGACGACTAGAAGATCTGTCATCTTCCAACACCATATCAAATCTATACAGCTGTGACCCTGAACCCTGGGTTTCAAATAAACACATCTGGAGTGAAATGTCTACCATATGACAGCATATCAAGAGGACTTTAAAAGGGGATTACTGGAATAACGTGTATGTTTTTTCATGGCTTAGGTTGAAATACAGGCTAGTTTATAGACAAGGTTACTGCGAAAACTTGAAGAATATAAGAAATGTAATCTTTTAATTCTTATTAAACAGTGTAACAGTTAACAGTGCATTAAACATTCACATTATACTGATATACTCCAGTTGCACAACCTGTTTGACATTGCAAAACATCTGATAAGATGTGGAGCTGTTGTTTTTAGGCCTCCATCCTACATAAGTTACTTATCAAACCCAAAGCCTGCATGATACAGCCCTCCCGCTAGCAACCAAACAAAATAGAGAAACACGGCCAGACACGAACAACGCGGCGTTCAGCTGCTTTTCTCCTGACAGCTGGTTGACATTAAGCGCAAACGCTGCATTGAACTGATGAGAGAAGCACTGCGAATTCTTGGAGGACGGCCCAAGATGGTGCATGCAGGTAAATTATTACACATTAAGGGATATGTATCTCTTTCATCTGGTTTACTTTAATATGGAGACCTGAAGTCTGGCGTAGGAGAGATGGCCTCCTGTTGTCCCGGATCCACAACAACACCGTCAGAGAGCTTTGAAATCATCTGCTATCTATCACCATTCCGGCACCTCCTGTCTCGCCGCAAAGTTAGATTCACAAACGCTCCCTCTGATGGCGCAGGGATTCTCTGTCACACTGATTTAATAGGTATCTCTAGATAATCTCATAATGCGTCACAGTGCTTTACACATGCACTCATCAGTTTAACTCTCTGTAAAACAGAGAAGTTTTTATGTCTTGAGAAAGTACAGATGACGTTTTCCAACTCCAATGTCTAATCTGGAACTGGTGTTTGCATTTTTTCCCCCCCAGAAATAGCTATTTTGCTGTCAACTGCAACAAACTAAACAAAATCTTGAGCAGCTACACGCAGAGCAAACATTTATCTGTTGACCTATGTGTTGGCTTATAGCACCAATACTCCTAGGTTAGTTTTCTATGTGCATGTGGGGTGATATTATTATTATAATATTATTATATATCATCTCTCTCTAGCTCTTTGACATCATCAACTCAAAAACCTAAATTTAAACCAAGTCCAAGTTAAAAAAACACAGAACAATATTGTAATATATATTCAAATACCAAAAAGAAGACACACCCACTTCTCTGACTAATGTTTTATGACGTGATCTTAATTGGTACAGACCTCCTCAATGATATACGTGTGCTATGTCATTAACAACCTAGAATTTGCAATGTTCCTAAAACTTTTCAAGAGTGTTTATTTTTATACCGTGCATCCCAAAACTCCACCATCGGATCATGGAATGCTTAGGAAATGTGGGATGATTCTCAGCAACATCTACTAGATCCTGAACGTCCTGGACAAACATCTTATCAGTGCAAGAGAGGTTAAAAACGGACCCTTCCTGAGCCTTTCATGAGCTATATGCATGCCCTAATAGCACCAGATGAGACCCAGTCACGTCGGGCCTCTACATCCTGGTTCCTACAACACTTCAAAGGGCTCGTGTTGAGGCCCTGTCTGTGAGCCACCAGGGACATCAAAGAGAAGCCAGAGAACATGATTGGCCAGACACTGAGGGCCAAAAACATAGACATGATGGACATCGTCAAACATCAAACGCTGTCGATTCCATCCGAATCAAAATTCATCATTTAAAATTCATCTTCAGGGACAAATAAGGTCCGATCATAATCGTAATTTCTCCTACTAGCTAACTCTTCCTATTTGTGAGGTCATTCCTGAAATTTTAAAGTACCTTTTGAATGCAGTCCATCACAACCACATCTGTATGACTCCTGTTTCCCTAAGCGCACATCTGGAGACCTGATTCGATCATCCCTTTCGTCTTCTGGCACAGAAACAGCAATGAAGGGGAGACGGGGGGAGAAAGAGTATGCGTGTGTGTGTGTCTATGTGTGTGTGTGTGGAGGGGGGGGGGATAGCGAGGCTGCTTGATCAAAGCCTTCCTCTGCTGATCATGTGTAGCCTGCCTTGTCTCACTTCTCTGAATCCGTCTCTCCCACACGCAAAGCAGATGTCCTCCAGTGCAGACGATAACTTCACCCCAAACAGACGCTCCATTGAATTTCACCATCTCCAAGGAAGCAAGAGAAGCACCTTCCATGTCCTTAAAACAATTATCAGGCCCACAGTAAGTCTGAGTCACCTCAGTTAAACGCTATAATGGATTCTCAAGCTGGAGCTGTATTTGTTTTTTTTGTTGTTTTTTTTATCCAGGGCAACCGTAAATCAAGATTATAGTGATGCAGGGAATTTTTATATGTCTCACAAGTGTGAAAGTGATTATGTCCAAGTAGCCCTGCCTATACTTTTAAAAAACTGTTTTTTCATTGATTTTTTGAAGAGATGAGGCTTCTTAAGCTTTTTAGCTTCCTAAATAGGCTGTAACTGGAACACTTGAGGGGTCCTTATGTGTCCCCCAAGAGCGAACGCAATTATGGTCAAGCAGTCCTTTTTACACCTTATAAGAAAAAAAGGTTCCTCAAGGGTTCTGTAGAGGGAGAAGGGTTCTTCGGTTTTTAAAACGTTCGTACATAAAGCCTTTGAATGAATTATTTTTTAAAACCTTGTATCCGAAGAGTGAAATTATCAATTTTATGCAGCCCCCTTTAGACATTTAGAAGACTTCTTAGGGGTTCCTTGGATAGAGAATGGTTCTTGGCTTCTTAATTGGAATTTAACTCTGGAAGCATAAACTATTCTACATAGAATAACCATCCATAACTTTAAAAAATGAAGCGAGTAAATTAATTATCTTATTGCAATGGCACCTGTCAGGGGGTGGGGTACATTAGGCAGCAAGTGAACAGTTATTTGTTGATGTGCTGACGTTAAAAACTTGGGAAAATGTAAATATCTGAGTGACTTTGACAAGGGACAAATTTATGTCCAGACAATTGGGTCAAAGCAACTACAAAATGAGAGGTCTTGTGACATGTTCCTATAGTCCATGGGAAGATAATGGAATGCAATGGAAGAAGATGGCTATTTATCTGGGGAAGAGAGGAGCTATGGGAAGAAAGTGAGGTGGCTGAGGCAGTGTGATGCCGAGGACATGTTGGGTTCTCCCATGTTGCTTTGACCTTTACCTCCTAACTACACTTTGTTGCAGAACAACAGATGTTTCAAGAGTGCCTGAATGTGTAAACTTCAAAACAGAAAACATTCTGTTACACAAAGTCTTTCCTGTTAATTTGTAATAAGAGCGATGAGGTTCTAAGAAAGCCCACCAGGGATGTCTCATATCTTCTGCCTCCGTGATTCTGATATCAAATCTCAGAGAACAACCGTCCTTGCCAAGATAAGCCACTTGCTCACCATAGTGCTGTTCGGCTTTGTCTCATCCTCGACATCAGTGAAGCACTTTGAGACCAACCTGCCAGTTCAAGAGAGAGGAAAGGACAGCTTTGCTTTTGCATGAATAATCCAAGTTAAGAATGGAAAGTAAGCAGCTCAGAAGACGTTCCTGTGGTTGCGCATCGCTCCACAACAACGGAGCGTAATTCAAAGTGCGTGGAGCCGGAATTCCTGACCGCTCACACGAAGAGGGGAGGAGCAGCTGAGAGAAACGGAGGATACTAAAAAACAGTGTCAATGCATGGATGGATGCCTGGCCAAGCGTTTTTTTTTTTCTTTTTCTTCTTTTTTGCCTTCCACATCCTGCATACCATTATATTGCAATCTGATTTGCTTGGCATTTTCCGACTGAGATCACCAATACACCAATGCCCCAAGAGAACAAATAAAACTTCATTGAGCTTAAAATGATGAAGTCATGACGAGTTCCACCACCAAGATCACAAGAACATACAGGAGCTGCTGTACAAACCCACAGCCATTCCTCTGAAGACCCCAAAAACCATTACTTCCTGGTTTGGAAACAGAACATGAGACACGCTTATTAAAATTAAAAACTGAGCAGCTCGGTTCGTAATTCACTGAAATATATGGACCTGATTAGTCGACTCCACAAAAATGGCCTGACGATTAATCACTCTGTTGGAAGCCATTTTTCTTTGAAGGGTTGGTATTTGCTTAAACACCTTCATGTGCAGATTGTGAAATCCAATGCGAGAACATTCAGATGACTGAAACCCACACAAACCAAAACGGACTGTTAGCATATGGTAAAGCAGGCCTTTTTTTTTTTTTTTTTACATTTCAAGGTTTCTGGAATTAAATTCCCAACGGAAATTCTTGCTGACTCAGAAAAGCTATTCATTTTACTCAATACATTTAGAGGCACTGGAACCAATTCATTCTTAAATATAAGAAAGAATCTCTAGGGGACCCAGTTTAAAGCTCAAGTAGACCCTTTTAGGGTGTATTATTGGTCAACTACAGCATGGAGACATGGTTTATTAAATTATATGTCTTTGGTGAACCACAATCCTGTAACATTTTGAGTTATGGTGGTTGGCTATGCTACTTTACCATTTATACATCACATTTTACAGAGACATCAGACAGATTTGTATTTGTTCCAAATAATAAAAGCTTGGGTTTATCTCCTGGACCCTAAGGAACCATTGATGTGTCAAAAAGTGAAGTGATTTATATTATATAATACATTCTATCAATCATGATCCCATCAATAATTCTTGGTTGGGATTTAAAATAAAAACAACAACCCAGAAGCTATCTTCTGACCACGCTACAGCCCAAAGCATTTTACACGTTGGTCTGATTTATATCCGTTCCTCCATTCTTGATGGTATGTGTGTGTTCTAGTGGTTTTACTTAAACACAAGCTAGCGTTTAAGCATTAAATCCTTGATATAGCATCCGCAGCATGCGCATGAGAGCACTTGCACGGTATACTTTCAAACATAGATTATGGTTTATGGTTTCAGCTTAACCTCAATTAGGGTGCTGGATATTTGAGAGCTTTCCAATCCACAGTCACTCAACTTGACAGGACTTAAAAAAAAAAAAAAAAAAAAAAAACAGGAAATGCAAAGGCTTAAGAATTTGGCGCCCTCTGTGGTATGCGGCATCAATGGGGAGCTTGCCTCTAAGAGCAGGAAAGACCGGCGATTATTTGGTTTATCTGTTACACCACTGGGGCTCCTTCACTTTTGCTGCATGCCAATCTCACGTCTCAGGTTGCAGACAGGAGGGAAAGGAAGAATTGGTTGCCATAATGGTAAGCTTGGCTAAAGCTTAGCTATTGTTTCTTATGAGAATACAACCTACGAAGGGTGTTCAAACCGGGACTGTGCAGAAAAAAAAAAAAAACAGTCTGACAATAAAAACTTTCTTCATTTTGCTATATAATCCCCTGCTACACTAATGCACTTATCCCAGCTTTTCACTAGTGCACTTGTATACCATCAAGGTAGAAAGTTTTCTCAGTACACCAGAGCCGTGATGTGATGGTTCACGTCTGAAACGCTGGCCTCCCAGGAACTCCTTAGGCCAGGGGTAGCTCAGTGGTTAAGGCATTGGACTACGGTTCGGAAGATCCCAGGTTCAAACCCCACGACTGAATTGAGCTCTGAGCCACCATGTCCAGGATCGTCTTTAAAACATTTGCAACATTCAAATATTTTAGAGCGAGTAATGCCGTCCCGCCCACCCAGACACCATTGCCATTTTTGCTGATTTGTAGTTAAAGGTCAGATTCTTAATCTTTCTAAGACACTTATTACCTATCATTTGTCTACTTGAGGCTCCTCGGATCTGGACGACTAGACTTCAAACCTCACCACACTAATATGATGTAATTCCAATACACATTAACCAGTGACTGACTGGTTCCAATCATCAATCACACGTTATCAAGCTGGTTATTGACTTGACAAAGGACACAGGGGGTGGAGTGGGGTGGGGTTTGGGGCAATCTTATTCATGGAGGAACGCTGCTTGTCATTCCAACCAATAAGGAGCCAAACCTGATTTCACCACCAGCACTTGGAATTTAGTCAAGTCTCAGTTGAGAATAAAAAAATAATAATAAAACATTATGCCACACCAACCCTTTTTGGAAGATTGGGGTGTTTTTAAACAATTGCCTCTACCACTACCTTGACCTACAGTTGTCATATAAAGAAGACATGAAGGCCATCGTGAAGGTACGCTTATTAAATGGTGACAGTGCATTTCCCCACTTTGGGTTGGGGTGTGTGTGGGTGTGTGGGAGAGGAGATGCTTTTGCTTGGTCAAAAGGACTAAGCTAGATGATAGTTCTTAGCTATATATATAAGGATATATATATATCTTCTAGGTTCCTCAAAAAAAAAAATCATTAAACCATTTAACCCTCCTGTTACCTTTAAATTTACTAACTTATCTTATATCCTTGGGTTAATTTGACCCCAGCAATTTCAACCTCCAGAAAATTACCAAAATTAAAATTGTTACCCAAGTAACAATATGAACTGGTGAATATGAAGCAAAAACAATTTTTTCAGTCATTTATTTTAAAATTTTAAACATTGAATGGCGTCAAATTGACCCCAAAGATAATAGGAGGGTTGAGATTAGGAGAAAGGAGGAGGTGACACATTATCTACATTCTGGTTTATAGCTTTTTCTTCCACCGCAAAAATAATGAAAATGATATCTTCTGAGTGTTTCATACTGATAAATAAACTCCATTATGACCTACAAGAACTTCCGGTTCATTCATTCCTCAGCAATCGTTTATGATGGTTGAGATCCAGAGAGGAAAACTGGGTGTTAGGCAGGAGCACATTTTTCATTGGAACCCAGTCCAACACAGGATGCAGACACACACACATACAAACACACACAATTACCTAGGGGCAATTTAGCATATCCAGTTCACCTCCTGGCTTGTTTCTGGGAGATGCAAGGAAACCGGAGATCACGGAGGAAGCCCACATGGGCATTCAGAGAACAAGTGAAACTCCACATTAGACAGTAACCTGAGTTCGGGGTCGAACCTTGGAGCTGTGAAGTGGCAGCCACTGTGCTGCCAAGGAAGGGAAGAGCAAATCCTAAATCCTGAGGCACTAATTGGCACCGGGTGAACCACAACGCAAGATACGACATGTCCATTCAGATAATGTTTTAAACAAAAGTTGAGGTTAGATGAGACCAGTCATTTGTTCAATATGCACAATATGGACTGCTGGGAGGATTAAACACCCTCCCACACACTCAAACACACACACACACACACACACACACACACACAGAGCAGAGTGGTTTTCCCAGTCCGGCTTGTTGCTTTTAATCCTCTACATTTTAGTGTTTCCCTGATTACTGCAAGCCTTTCATTAAAGTGGGCTAGAAAACACTACCATGTGCTGCAGCCACCTCTTCTCTATTCCCAAGGTTCTAGCACGAGGCTCAAACACACACACACACACACACACATACACACACACACACAGAGACATGAAAAAGACACTAATGACCCCTTCCTATGAGAAACAGCTCCCAACTGTGCCATCCCATATGGTCTCCTTTACACATGGAGGGAGAGAGACAGAGAAAGACAGAGACAGAGAGAGTTTTATGCGCCTTCGTACCGTAATAGCGGTGTTCCCTCTGGGTTTAGGGTCATTGATCTTCTGCTTTCTGCTGGGGAAACTATCCACTGACACTAGAAAGAGAGTAAAAAGAGCCACAGAGGGCAAAACTCCCCTCCGAGTGCGCATAACTGCAATAAACTCTCACTAAACCAAACGCAGGAGAGGTCCAATCCGTGCGCTGTTTCTTGTTTTATTATATATTTGGAATATAAAGGCTTCCCCTTTTGCGCGCCGCTCGGTGTGGATCAGTGCCTTGCGCTCCGACAGAACCACTCCATTAGAGCGCAATCTCGAGTTACATCCTCCTGTTCAGCACTGGCTTTCTGAAAGAGCTCCGGAAACATCTCAGCTGTTTATGGTCCTCAAGGATTCCTTGAACTTAAGATGCCATTTGTGAGTTCATCCCGCTGTCCCGCTGTCCCGCTGTCCTGCTGTCCCGCTGCGGCTCCGTGCGTAAACGCTCCTGCTGCTGCTGCTGCTGATCTGAAACTCCAGTGTGTGTGTGAGTGAAAGAGTGTGAGTATGTGTGTGTGCGTAAATTCTACACTACTCCACACACCAGTTCGACTTGTCAGGGTTGCCAGATTCGAGTCGAGCTCTGAGTCGGGCTCAGTTTTAAATCCATCGCTTGGACTTTACGCACAGGCTATCCAAGTTTTAAGCAAAATTCCTATACAGAAGTGCACAGTTTCATTAAACACACTTTTTGACATATACATTTCTTGTATTTTTGTTGCCAATGTTTAACCAATAAGCCCTATTAAAAAAAAAAAAGTAAGTTTCTTAAGTATAAAAGTGTGTAATGGACTGGTGTTCTATCCAGCCTGTATTCCTGGCAGAGGTTGAAGATACTGGGATGAACCTGACCCTAAAATGTGCACTTTAGAATAATAATAAAAAAAAAGTCTACAACCATAGGCGGTGGTGTAGTGGTTAGTGGTTAGCACAGTTGCCTTGCACCTCTAGGGTCCGGGTTCGATTCCCGGCCAGGCCCGAGTCCCGTCTCTGAGTTTGCATGATCTCCCAGTGCTTGGTGGGTTTTCTCCCACAGTCCAAAGACATGTAGGTTAGGTTGATTGGTGTTCTCAAATTGCCCGTAGAGTGTGTATGTGTGTGTGTCCTGCGATGGATTGGCACCCTGTCCAGGGTGTACCCTGCCTTGTGCCCTAAGTCTCCTGGGATAGGCTCCAGGCCCCCTGCGACCCTGAATACAGGATAAGGTGGTATAGAAGATGAATGAGTCTACAACCTATGAAAGTGTTCTTTTCCTTTGCACTAAAAGAAATTCAAAAGAACTCACATTTGCAGTTTGTGATGAGCCATGTGGAACTGTAAACGGGACTTTTTATAGCTTTCTTTCAACAGTGGATTTCTTCTTGCTGCTCTTCCATAAAGGTGAGATTTGTGGAGTGCACGACTAATAGTTGTCCTGTGGAAAGATTCTCCCACATGAGCTGTGGATCTCTGCAGCTTCTCCAGAGTCACCAGGGGCCTTTTGGCTGCTTCTCTGATTAATGCCCTCTTCAGTTTAGGAGGACGGCCTTGTCTTTGTAGGTTTGCGGTTGTGCCATATTCTTTTTTTATTTTTGGATGATGGATTGAACTGTGCTCTGTGAGAAGTTCAAAGCTTGGGATAATTTTTTTTTATAACCTTACCCTGCTTTAAACTCCTCCACAACTTTATCCCGGACTTGTCTGGTGTGTTCCTTGGGCTTCATGATGCTGTTTGTTCACTAATGTTCTCTAACAAACCTCCGAGGGCTTCACAGAACAGCTGTATTTATACTGAGATTAAATTACACACAGGTGGACTCTGTTTACTAATCAGGTGACTTTTGAAGGAAATTGATTCCACTGGATTTTAGGTAGGGGTATCAGAGTAAAGGGGGCTGAATACAAATGCACACCACACTTTGCAGATTTTTATTTGTATACAAATTTAAAAAACATTCATCATTTTCCTTCCACTTCATAATTATGTGCCACTTTGTGCTGGTCTGCCACATAAAATGCCAATGAAATAAAATATGTACATTTGTGGTTGTAATGTGGAAAAGTTCAAGGGGTATGAATACTTTTGCAAGGCACTCTAACTTACATTGAATTTATTGTGCAAACCCAACACTGAAGCAAAAAATACAACAACATCCTACATTACATTTGGCAGATGCTCTTATCCAGAGTGACTTACATTTTTATTTTATTATACATCAGAGCAGTTTGGTTTTAAGGCCTTGCTGAACAGCAGCAACTTGGCAGGTGTTTGAACCTGGAATCTTCTGGGTAGCAGTAGTCCAACGCCTTAGCCACAAGATACCCCTTTTGATATACAGTACATGTAAGAATAGTTATATACATATATACCCGAGCACAGAGGTGCCTACCAATTTTTAAGCATACAAAAACATCTAACTTAAGGCATGAACCAGTAAGAAACCAGTGCAGATGATGACAGATGATCAGGCTGGTGATGAGTATACTGCTGATGCTGAATGCTGGGTGGGTGGAACAGACGAAAAGGGAAATGAGGCTGCTGCTGAGGTTGTTAAATACACAACCGTTTTTTAAAATTGTATCTTTGGGTAAAACATTTGCTCACATTTCTTTTATTTAATCTACATACTTTAGTTTAATTTACCATACTTTGAATACTTATTACTTATATAGAGCTCAGATGCATTCTTAAAACAGGTCTGGTCATAAGTTACATTAGATGAAATCAAACAAAGTTATTTGATTTTATTTTAAAGTTTTGTAAAAAAAAAAAAAACTGCAGCGATTTCATATTTAAGTCTAAAAAGATCTCCTAAAACTGTAGCGACATTTGATTCCATACAAGCAATACAAGCAATCTGGCAACCAGGCTACAAGTCCTCTGCACCTATTCCTCATTGGTCAGTTTGGGACACCCAGTGACGTTGCCCTCTGTTAGTGTGATGTCACAATATGTGGACGAGGAGGAGGAGAGACTGAGCCGGACCTCTTTAATGCAGGAGCACACACGGGAGCCGTGCAGAAGTAGGACATGAACAGTAATAGTGTGTGATGGGAAAGTGCGTCTGGAGGGATTTGTGTAAGTGGATTTCAGCGGCACTCAGTGTGACTCGGTGCAATTGAGGGCTTGGAGAATTAAAGATGTGCAGCTGTGGAAAAAAAAAATCTACTTAAGCGCTTAGGTTTGTAATGTCCCTGAACGGTGAGGGTTTATCAGGATTTAAGAAGTGTGTGTTGGTGGTGGAGGGGGAAGAACAAGCAGTTCTGCTATGAAGTTAAGGACGTAAAGGTCATGCTTAGATTTTTCTTTGGGGATTTAAACCAATTATTAAGGAGAGTCTAGCATTATCCTTCTGAGAAGCACTTATTCCGGTCACTTATTCCTTATGAGAAGCACTTATTCCAGGAATACCTGTGAAAGGTGCAGACCCCCGACACTTTTTTTTTTTTTTTTTTTTTTTAAAGTCAGACTTTATAACCAGTTCACATAACAGAATGGTTTTAGTGGATGGGAGGAAACCAGAAAACCCTGAGGAGAACATGCACAACTTAGACACAAACCAGAACCAGGAACCTGGAACCTGGAGTCGTGAGGTTCCAACACTTCCTGTCGCACCAGCTCAATCTTTAATTGAATCTCAACCTTATAATTACATCTTAGTCCCTGCAACTATGTGTAGTGTGGACAGGGTTGAGTGAAAATGATTTTTTATTTTAATGTTTGATGTAATTTTGCTCCAAAATGCTTGTGATTTCACCAAAAGAAGGGCAAAATGCAAAGGGAAAACAAATTATGTTCTGAAGACTTGAAAAGTGTACAAAAGATATCAGATGCTCAGGATCTCTGTGGTTTTAGGATCTGGCCCTGAAGATAAGCAAAGCTTAATTGTATGTAAAGGAGAAATTACGTCAGATTACATGTTAGCTTTGACCTGAAAATAACAAGATTCAGGTCCTATTAGATTCTAGATTGAGCTCTAAACTAGATTTCTCACTCTGCCAATCCTGTGAAGCTTATAAAGAACATTTATTTAAGTGAGCTGGTTGGTGTATGAACCGTGAATTTTGACCTTGAGACACTAATTTAAGTCATGCATCATGATTCTGGGGGAAAAAACAACAACAAAAACGAGACATAACAATATTCTTCCTTTTATTATGTAACATGGTTTTATATTTATAGAACAGTTATACATCTCAACTCTTGTGTTTACAAGGGTTTTTTAAATTTTATTTCAAGAACAAGAAACAACAAAACAACGCCATCTCCGACATTCATTCGAATTAACGAAATTTAAAGACGAATGTGTTCATAATAGAAGAACGACAGGGTGAGAAAGAACGAACGAGCGGAATGAAGGAATACAGGACGAGGCACGAAAGCCACAACGTGTTCATTTCAGCACCTTTTCTTTTTTTTCTTTTAATAATAATAAAAGTTCTGCATGAATTTGGAAAGGTTAGGGATAAAGCTTGGCCATCAGTAGTTTTTCGCACTGGGAGCGCGCACACCGTGGAGTTCCGCGCATGTGTTTCTGGAGCTGCCAGAAACATGGAAAATTTCTCTCTTTCTTATTTTTTTTTGCCAAAGAACAAAGAAGAACAAAAAGAAGTTGCTATTCATAATAAATAAATATGTACACGGACACAGTGGAGAATCAGGGAAAAAGCTCACAAAGCAGGAGTTAAGACTAGTGATGAGAAAAAAAAAAAAAAAATTTAAGACTTTTTTTTTTGGTAATTCATATAATATAAAGGGCTTGCTAACTTGTAATACAAACCTTTACCATGTTCCTTTGGGAATATAATATTTTATCTGAATTTTTTATTTTTTTAAATTACTTTTCGCCCCTAAAGTGCAACTTGATCGGTGAATTCCCTCGAAACTGCAATTTAATGATGCACATGCACGAGTCGAGCATGGATTCCCCCCCGAAATACCCACAAACATCAGTATGTAAAGAGCGTGACTTTTTTTCAAAGAACTAAAGGATTGAAATGCAAATATGTTTAAAAAAAAAAAAAAAAAAAAAAAAAGCTGAGATTTTTGCTGACAAAAGCAACAAAAAGAAGAAGAAACGGGTTAACAAGCCGGCGTCTGTCTCCGAGACGTGATGGTTTGTTCCCGCCCCTGGTCTGGTCCCGCTTATTCAAAAAGAAGCTTTGTACACGTGAGAAGAACGATTTGAGGGTCACAGTTACATATGGCTTTAGCGAGTGCAATAAGCGGTCCGAAGCATCTTGTGGTTGGCGGCGTGGAATTGAAGCGCTTTTTTTTTCTTTTGGTGTGTTTTTGCTCTCAAATAAACGTCACAACGAGTTAAGGACAGATCCCGAATGTCAAAGTGATGGATGAGAACTAACAGAAAAGGAAAGAAGGAAAGGAAAAAAAAAAGAAAGCAGTGTAATAGGAGCTCCATGTGCTTAACAAGAACATGATGACATTAACAACAACAACAGACGAGAAAAGAGAGGACTTAAGATGTATTAAGTGGTGCAGTGAAGCTTGGAAAGGAAAGACAGAGAGAGAAAGAGAGAGAGAGAGAGAGTGAGAGAGAGAGCAGTGCACGTCTCCATCAAGGCTGGAAGGTCTTCAGTCTTCGCACTCCTCGTACGTGGTCTCGTCATAGGACCGGTCGAGAGACGGGAGGATTTTGTGGCGCGAGTATTTCACCTGCAGCAGATCTCCCACCTCGCTGATCGCGTTAAGGGCCTACACACACACACACACACACACACACACACACACACACACACACACACACACACACACACACACACACA
>JAOTRS010000002.1:2192492-2204027 GCA_028565755.1 Dinotopterus cunningtoni
ATGTTTGTGGCTGTAATGTGACAAAATGTGGAAAAGTTCAAGGGGGCCGAATACTTTTGCAAGCCACTGTATATTTAATTCACAGTCCACATGTGCGACAAACCCTTTGGAGAAAAGCCGTTCGGATTACAGTTCAACTACAGACTGTTACACCACCAGTCTTTAAAAAAAAAAGTTTGTTTTACCTGTTTGGCTTCCATTAATTTCGCATGTCTATTTTATTGAGCTATAAAATGTGCAGATATAAAATATACCTTTTGTTACTATTAATAATTACTGATTAATAGATTATTCAACTATAGGTTAATAAAAATGGAATTGATTTGCGCTCCTACTTTTTACAATTCTAGAGTTTGTTTTAGGTATAACACAGATGTTAAATACGTGAAAAAAATATCCTCCTGTGCGCTCCTGTCTTTCCACATCTGATAAAAGCAACTACCAAGCAGACTCCTTTTATTTCTCAGTGCATTTACCGGATGCTGCCTACGCTCTTCTCCCAGATGTTCTCGGTCTCGGCAGGTGACATGTGCATGTCCAGGTTACAGACGTTGGGTTTCTGTGTGTAGGTTTTCAGACACTGTTTGACCCAGTGGTGCTGTGAGCCAGGCAGGAAGGGATTGGAAATGAATATAAACCCTGGGGGGATAAAGAAATTGTTGTAGTTGTGTTTAAAATATTATTATAATTAGTATTATTATAAATATTATTATTAATATTAAGGTTATTAAGGTTATTCAGAAGTCAATAAAAACCAATTTCAATAACAGCGAATTGTGATGTCCAATCTTTCTTCCAAGCAGTTTTATTGTGTATGATTTGCTTGCAAACAGCTCCAGCACAGAATCTTCTCCATCACAAGACATGGAACATGTGATGTTTAAACATCAGCAAGCTCAATACCTGGATATCCCTGAAGACCAAACGCTCTCCAGTCTTTAACAGGCTGAAGCCCTGCTCTGAAAGCCGCTTCGTCGCTAACACTGCCATGGTTTAATTTGGCTGCGTAAACCTGCATAAGCAAAGTAGAACTTGGGTTTATCTTGCATGCAGGGAGATGAATTGCAGTAAAACATTAAATAAAAATATCCATGTATATAAATCAGGTAGTTTGCACAGATAGTCATAAGTGATTAACAGCTTTTAATTTATACTTCTGCATGTTGACTGCACGCTTCATTAGTACGTAATGGGAGCACACCGGTGTCAGGATCTCCACGCAGACGGAGACGCGGGTAAACCTCATGTATGCAGCTGGAGCTGTAACCTCTAGTACTAAGGTTCACAGGTTTATATTTAAGCTTTTTATAATGCTGTTTTTATACATTCACAAGGAATTGTACATTGTCAGATTGTAAACTGGGGTTTAAGAAAGTCTCCAGTAAGACTCAGTAAGAGTTCATTAAAGATTTCAATAGAAGAGTTATTGCTCTGATATTTTTGCTTTTGTCTGATAAACTTCAAGAAAAAACAGAGGTTGATAAGAGAGCTACGAAGGGGTTATCAAAACGTTTCGAGATTTGTGCATCACAGATCCGGTTGCTTCTGCCATACGTCCTTCCTCAGACTCCTTAAAACCTGGCAGAAGAATTCGCTATTGACTGTCTTTTAGGGTTGTGTAGATGATGGGCTCTTCCAGCATGAAGACTGTTACTGCATCTCAGGGTCATACCCATCTACCCAATTTTTATCACTGGTAATGTTACTTGACATGTCACACAGGTCATCCACAGCACGCTGACGGAGTTCTTGGCAGACTTTGACGTGATGTTCCTTCTGCTCCTGGGTGGGCAGCCTGAGGATGAACTTGGCAGCAACACGGCGCGTGTTCAAACCACACGTGAGGATCGCCTGGATTGTTCTGTATGACACACCGATAATGGCAGCAATGTTGCGGATTGTTTAACAATCATCATGCACAATTTGCCGAATGGTTTCGTCATTTTTTCGGGGGTTGAGCTTGTTGAAGGTCTTCCTGATCTCTCGACGTCTTGCAGTGATGTTCTCGACTCTTGAAGTGCGCATGCCACTCAAAACACCTCAAACACTCATTGAAACATCGACACAAACTTTCCGAATCAAGTCAAACGACTCAGAGTTGTCCATATTCATGCAGAATTTCACGCTCGCTCTTTCTTCTAACATGCTGTTCCTGATGAAATAGCAGATGTGGTAATACATGTGGTCAGAATAGCACCAGTTGTACCGCTCCCGATGTACACAGAACGATGTCTTTTGGCACACAGACTTATGAAGGTCGGTGCACCCTGTGACTGTGTTTGCAGCCTTGTGCTGCCATCTGTGAGCATGTTACAAAACTAGTCTTGAAACTTTTTGATACCACCTCTTATTCACAGCTGCTACATCACAAGTACGAATAAGAAGCGACTTGTTTCATGGACGTTTCGCAATATTAAACGTAATTAGTAATGTTTATTAATGATCAGGCTTTGTTCTTTAATAGGTGAAGTGGTGTAATGACAGTCACATTGCTCACATTGAATCAAACACTTCACAATGTGATCCCATAGAGAGATTAACAACTTTGGCTAAAACATGACAGTTTTATTTCACAAATAACAAATACACACAATATCCATGTTAGACTATTCCACAATCTACATTAAATAATCTTTAAAGAACAAAAAGAAATGCGCAGAGAAATTTCCCTTTCTTCTCTGAACTTCACTGCATCATGAAAACAAGCCGACGCTTGGAATGCGCATGCGCGATGCACGTACACCATGCTAATACCTCTTCAACGACGTAATAAACGACTCACCATGTCGTTTCCGACTTTCTTCGAAAAGTCAATGACTTCACTAAAATCCGGAGGCGGATTTCTCCGTTTATAAAACTTAAAAAGCTTTCTAAACGCATCCTCCCCTTGCTCCACCATGGAAGCCGCCATCTTGGCTGACATAATTTGACCTATGAACTTTCATCTCATGACGTCAAAACGGGGAAAAATAAAATAATCGCAAAATATAAATAGAATTTATTTTAGAAATTACATAATGTGATTTTATATTTGTTTCAATTTTTATTTAGAGTTATCTACTAAACGCTGGTTTTAGAAAAATATTTTTTTTAAAAGCAAGCATGTCACGTGATCCTGAACGCCGATAAACACCTTCTCCCCTCCACAAGGACGAGACATGGCGGCTTCCAGCAAGAAGGTGTTCGAGCTGTTTGTCTCAAAAATCCCCTGGACTGTCGCAACAAGTAAGCGGTTAACACACATACTGCTGAGAGATTGTGCTTTATTCGACCAGTGTATGATTTATAATGTTTTATTATGGCTAAAAATACAACCAATTGATTCAATTGCTGTTTTTGAAGAATAGCGAATTTGTGTTTCAAAGCATTCAGTGTATATCAGTGTATACCCAATTAACTTCGAAACAAGTTAATGCATTTATTCAAAATATAAATGCAGAAGATCTAATATACAAGCATACAAATATTTCACGTGAGTCGATTCTGTAGATCTGAGAGTCGACTCTGAAGATTTGAATTCTATTCAGTGCGGAGAACTAAGTTGATTTTAATTTTAAAGAAGATGTATGTGGTTTGAGTTTAAAGAGCTCATTGTGTGTTTCACTTCTTTTACATGGCTGGGTAAATTAATGTGTAGTGCGTGAATTCGACTCCCAAAGCTTTGAATCGGACTCAGAGTCGACTAAATGAACAGGCCATGTGCTTGCTCAACACGAGCTGTGTGCTGATTGGCTAGCAGAGAGAAATTCTCCAATGGCGATAAAGGGGCGGGATTTGCGGGTCTTTAGAGTCTCCTTGATTTCTGTTACAGATGTAACTTGCTTATAGCTGTTTGATTTATTTATATTTTTGTTTTTCTTTCTTTCAGAGGAAATAAAAGACTATTTTGGGCAATTCGGCCAAGTGAAGAAATGCCTCCTGGTTTTTGTGAGTATATTGTCATATTTTTAGTTATTAACAAAATATTTGTATTTTTTATGATTGTGTATGTGACATTGTCATGAATTGCTTTCATCACCAGGACAAAGAGACAGGCTTTCATAGGGGCTTTTGCTGGGTCGGCTATTCATCAGAGGAAGGACTGCAGAACGCACTTCAGAAAGAGCCTCACATTATGGAAGGAAGCAGGGTACGTACTGTAGTCTCAGGAATAAACGAGTTTAAATGTTGTTCATCACATACATGACTATGCATATGATATGCAATGAAATTATTATACGACCGTTTATGACCTAAAAAAAAGTATGATAGAGTGGAAAGATAGATAGAAGGATTTTACTGCAATAGAGAAAAATTGCACTGAGACAAATCTAAATAAAAAAAAATATGGGGTAAGTGTACAAACTTACAAAAGTTATATAAGAAAAATATAATGTATGAATTAAATATACAAGTTAAACAGGGTGTGCAGAATGTACAATATAGTAAGATATGGCATGTAGGTATGACACTTACAGAATGGAACATGAGGTATGGAATAAAGTGATGTGTGTGCCAGCAGCAGTGTTATCGTCCATGTGCGAGTTAACTCTCTTGAACCCCATAATCTGTTCCCTTTGAATCGTATGGAATTACATTATCAAACAACACAAATGTACGTTGTTTTACAGAAAATATTTGCATTTCATCTAGGAACACTAAGTGAAGGCATTTCTTTAGGTAAAACCTGTAGCACAAACAACATATGAGAGGTGTTAAAGTCAAACCGGGACTATTGGTTGTGCAAAAACTCCCTTCATTTCTCATTATAATCCCCGGCTACACTAGTGCACTTATCACAGCAATTTACTGGTGCTTAGATACCATCAAGGTAGAAAGTTTTCTCCATATACCAAAACCATGATCGACTGCCTGCTTGGCTTTTCCAAACATGGAGAAATGTCTTGGAGCGAGGTCAGGACTGTACAGGGGATGTGGCAGTCACTCCCAGCCGAGCTTGTGTAACATGCAAGTGGGGCGTTTGAGAGTATTAGGTTGCATTGTCCTGCAAAAGAAAAAAAACCTTGGTCATTAAACATTTACTAAGTCTTCTGTCAATGTCAATCACTTTTATGTCTTCATTCACCAGAAAGTCAATCACAAGTCCTTAAACGCCCCTTGTATATTCATTGGTATGATGCTGGTTTGTTTATAAGAGGGTGATTTTAAACTCTTTTAAATTGACTTACAAGAAATCCCTTTATGCACCACATTTGTTGTGTAAATGAGTGATTTACCACCAAAATATGGAATTTACTGCTTGTACAGATGGATATTTTTGTATATGTATTGATTTTATTTTCTTCCAATGCAGCTCCAAGTACAAAAAAACAGACGACCATTTTTGGGGAAAAAGACAAATAAAGAAGCAGACGAAAGCTGAACAAGAATGTTGACTCTGTAATGTGAAGATTTTTTTTTTGTCTCGTCTTACAAATCTGTAACTTATGTCTATGTCTTTGTGGAAAGGTGACTTTGCAACTTTACAATAAATGTGCTGTTGACCCAGAATGTGTACATGTGTGGCTGTATGCTGAAACAAAAATAAGTTTTACATGCTGCCATAGCTTTATACTAGAAAAGGACTTTTTAGAAACCCTCAAAATTCGATTATTTGTCTTATTCAGTGCTGTGCAAAAGTCTTGTGCACAATATTATCTGTAGTACAAATTGTATGTACGTTTATCATGTATGCATTTCACACATACCTTAGAAAGTAATATTTAACATTACAAAAGAATATTTGCATGCCTGGAAAGAAAGCAACATATCACATTACAGACCAGTGTTCAGATGGAAACAACAAACCTCATGTAGGGTCCTAGGGTTAGGATTTTGCATTAAGATAGGAGCAAGAGGCTCTGGCTGACAGAGCATATTCTCCAGCCTGCTCAGTAAAACCTACCAGCTGGTTTACTTATAAAACTGCATACATCTGAATCTAACTCTTATTTTAAAGCAAATTGGTTTCACATTAAATACTGACTGTTTATTACTCTTTGGTGCTCTTTATAGAAGTTTCTTCTATGTAGAAATGTTTTTAAATGTATCTTTGGTTATGGCTTTTTTTTTTTTTTTTTGAAGTTCCCAAGACGTTTGCACAGCACCGAAAGTAAAACAGCTTGAGAATACGAGCAGCCTATATTATTATTTATTTTTCCCATCTGAACATTGATTTGTTATGTAATTTGTTGCTTTCTTTACAGGAATGCAACTATTCTTCTGCAATGGTATTTATTTGTTTTTAAGTTTAGTGTTATAAATAGTGAATGGTTTTGTACATAATATTGTAGTCATAATAAACATGTATAACAACATTTGTACTAAAGGTACTATGGTGCTTAAGACCTTTGCACAGTTCATAGATTATCATTTCATATGATATTGTAGGTTGAACGCGCCACATGAACATGTGAAAGATCTAAAACAAAATCTAAAGAACTTCAAGAACAGATGAGAAATTAAGTAATTGACATATCTGTCTGGAAAGGGTTACAAAGCTCTAATAGCTCTAATTTCTAATACCCCTATCTCACTTACGTGGTTTCGCGCGGTGGCCATAAGTACGGTTCATCATGATTCACCGCGAGTTTTGGTGCTGTGATTGTTTCCATCTTCCGCATGAAAAATTTAACGTTTAATTTTTTGAGCGGTCCTCACGGAAGCTCACAGACCTTGCAGAACTTCGCAGATTGTTGGGTGGTCACTCGCTGCCTCTCACGATGCCTAACACCGCATCTCACCACGAGTCAAACTGCATAGGTAAGACAGGGGTCTAAGGCTTTGGGACTCCTGCAAACCACAGTAAGATCCATAAACTGAGAAATCTTGGAACAGGGGTGGCTGAGCTACCAAAATTATTTCAAGAGCAAAATGGCGTCTCATGTAGGAGCTCATAAAAGAACCCAGAACAACATCAAAAAACTGCAGGCCTCACTTGCCTCAGTTACGGTCAGTGTTCATGATTCAATAATAAAGAGACTGGAGCAAAAATGGCTTCCATGGGAGAGTTCAAAAAGAATACATAGACTCATCTCACATTTGCCCAAACAATATCTTGATTATTCCCAAGCCTTTTGGGCAAATATCCTATTGACTGATGAAACAAAAATTTAACTTTTTGAAAGGTGTGTCTGGCATAAAACTAACAGTATTTCATAAAAAGAACATATCAACAGTCAAACATGGCGGTAGTAGTGTGATGGTCTGGGGCTGCTTGCCATAATTGATAGAACCATGAATTTATCAGAAAATCCTGAAGAAGAATGTCTGGCTATCAGTTTATGACTTCAATTCTAAGCGCACTTGAGTTATGTAGCAGGACGATGATCCAAAACACACCAGCAAGTCCATCTCCGAATGCTTAAAATAAATAAAAATAAGGTTTTGAAATTACCTAGTCAAAGTCTTTGCTTACAGTGGTACCTCGGCATAGGAACGCCCCCCTCACGAATTTTAAGAACTGAAATTTTGCAAGGAGTTTGCCACTGCATGTGAAGCATTTTTGGCATATGAGCAACTGAACAGAAGTTTACGCGTGTACGTCTGGGAGCCATTTAAAACTTGTTTGGAAAGCCAAGTGAAGTAAGTTTATTTATTTATTTATTTTTTTGCATTTTGTACCAAGGGTCCCAAGAATGTTAGCAAGGATGGTAGCAAGAAGAAAAGGAAGCCACTTTCAGTTTGGCTTTTAAAGCAGCCGGTGCCAAGAGAAATCATAAATTAAGGAAGGTTTTAGGTAATGTGTATTATATATTTTACTTCATTTACATGTCTTATCTAAATGTTTTGATAGTTTTTAGTGGAAAATGTGTTTCACAATACAAAATTTTGCCTTAAGAACTCGCCTCCACAACGGATTAAATTCGTACAGTATGCTGAGGTACCACTGTAAATCCGATTGAGATCCTGAAACGGGCCGTTTATGCCCCAAAACTTTCTGGTGTGGCTGAATGAAAACAATTCTGCAAAAAGAGCGAGCCAAAATTCCTCCACAGCGATGTGAAAGACTCATTGCCAGTTACCGCCAAGCGTGGCACAACCAGTTATTAGGTTTGGGGGCAATTACTTTTACAATTACATTTACATTGAGGCATTTGGCAGACACTCTTATCCAGAGTGACTTACTTTTTTACTTTGAGTCCGGGAGGTTTGGGCTTCTTTTTTCCCCTTTATGAATGAAATCATTTAAATCATTTTACTTGGGTTATCTTTGTGTCAAATTATACTTAGTTTGATGATCTAGGTGTAACAAATAGGGTACAAATACTTTTTACAGCACTGTAAGTTATCAGTAATATGTTTGTTTTAGTGTTTTTCAGGACAAACATTAATATAATTATTTTTTAGGTTATTGTGGTTACAGTGTGACACATTGACACCTGAGGTAAAACCCTAACCTGTTTCAGTATTAGCTAACTATGCTAGCAGGGACCGAACACACTTCAACTCCCATGATGCCCTGCGCGTGACGAATGCGGAAGGACACAATAACACACCGGTGAGTGAATGACAGCGCGTGCCGACCAGATAAAGGTGTATAACCAAGAAGTAAAAGGATTTCCGATGACCTAAAAATCATAATTTACACTTACAGAACCAGACTGGACTGCGGAAGCGTCTGTGGCTGACGAGTTTGTGGTCCGACCGTCTTTTTATCCGATGAAGCTGTGAGCTCTGGTCCACTGTGCTGCTCATACTGGGGTGAAGTGCAGGCTTACTGCCTGATGGTTTTCCACTAGCATTAGCTCCTGAAGTTTCTGTTAATTCTCTCTCAGGTATCACAGTGATTACAGATAATGTAGCATGTATTAAATAACCACAATAATATGTTGTATAACGTCAAAAAGAAGGAGTTTGTTTTTGTTCTCATGTGCATTATAACAGCTTCATAAAATGTTCCTTTCAAATTCCTAAAAAAAAAAAAAGACAAGAAACACAACTTGCATGTTAACGAGAAACCAGAACGAGTAAAATTTTAAACTGAATGTTACAGACTGTTGCCTGAAATCTTGCACTGGAGACTCCTTCCTTATTCACATGTTAAACAGACATAAACATCTCATCATAGTTCACCGTTATAGACGATTAATATCTTTTTTTCACTTTAAAACAAATATTTAATATGTCTGTTATTTACGGTGATTCCATACTTCAAAACTTTTTTGCGTCAGTGGTTTTTATAGCAGCCGCTGCCAAGAGGAATTATAAATTAAGGTTAAGTGAGGTTAAATGTGCACGGTGGTGTAGTGCTTAGCACTGTCGCCTTGCACCTCCAGGGTCCGGGTTTGATTCCCGTCTCCGTGTGCATGGTGTTTGCATGTTCTCCCCGTGCTTGGTGGGTTTCCTCCGGGTACTCTGGTTTTCTCCCACAGTCCAAAGATCTGCAGGAAAGGTTAACTGGCATTCCCAAATTGCCCATAGCGTGTGAATGAGTGTGTGAGTGTGTGCCCTGCGATGAATTGGCACCCTGCCCAGGGTGTACCCCCTGCCTCGTGCCATAAGCACCCTGGGATAGGCTCCAGGCCTCCCACGACCCTGAATACAGGATAAAGCAGTATAGACGATGAGTGAGTGAGTCAGAGTGATGTTTCGATTGTTTTTATATGCAAAAATATAAAAATACAAATATATAATATTAAAACACAGGAGCTCTGTCACAGGCGTGTCGCAGGTGTTCCTCACAAATGTAACAGTAGGCAGCATCATCATCACTTTTATGTCGTACTCTGAGCGTGTCACAGGTGTTCCTCACTGACTATAAGAGTATGCAGTGTCTACCACAGCGTCAGGCAGAGCTCATAGCTACCGAAGCTGTGTATCAGACTGCGACACGTCTACAGTGACATCGATTTCTCTTATAAATCAGTATGAGAGAATCCAGCATAATAAAACCTTTAATATATTGTTAATAAAGTCTGCAGTAAACAGTTCTTCCGTTACGCAGTGTTGATTGTTGATGTACACTCAACTGTTTATGTGCTAATCAACATTATGGTAGGAAAATTTTAGTAGTTCTTGAACAGTAAGTACAGTGTTAGTATTTAACTAGTCTAACTGGAGTTCTACCTGGAAAGGGTCTCTTAATCAGGGAATGAATTTTTAATGAATGTAATGTGGTCACAGGTGTGTGTGTGTGTGTGTGTGGGTCAAGAACAGAAAGCCAGCATCTATCAAGAAAATTACTCCACACACTCAGACCGTCAGATTCCACATTTCAGTAGAACACGATAATTATAAACTAATTTGTTATTTGCAAGAAAATATTTTCAAATAAATATGCTGTGAGTCTAGGACATTTATTTTACAGAGTGGTCAGTTATTTTTAATTATTATTATTATTATTATTATTATTTTTTTGTCGGTTGTTGCAGTAACTCCCTCACATGGCCGTGCGACTGCTGAAAGTCTCATCTGCCGCGACTGCGCTCATTGCCTCGTCTGGATTCTACCTTTACTTTCAGAAAGTTGACCTCAACGACCTCAGCGTCGTCAGATTTAGCCGAGCGGCTGCTACGGTAAAATAATTCATGCTAAATATTAGAGATGGGGAAAAGAAATCTATTCAGTTACGTACTGTGATTCTTTTGTATTGCGATTCATGTGTCACAACACTGAGTCCAAAATATATATTAAAAAAAAAATGTAATTATATATTTATAATAAAGGTAGCTGGTTTTTAGCTTGATTGGCGATGTGCTGATTTGCCTCGTAAATATAATTGATTCTGAGTGCTGCAACAGAAACACGTCTTTATGGCTTCTACCAGCCTTTTCCTACAAACTTGTGAGGGAATTAGTCCCAAAACCTACTCTTTATAATCCTACAGGTGGCGCTCTAAACCATTCATACATTGGCATAGATCAGGGGTGAAGGTGTTGGTCTAGTGATCGGAAGGTCCCAGGTTAAAACCTGACCACCACCAAACTGTCACTGTTGGACCCTTGAGCAAAGCCCTTAACCCTTAACTACTCAGATACACAATGAGATAAAAATGTAAGTCGCTCTAGATGAGGGCGTGTGCCAAACGCTGTAAATGTTTGTTTAGGAAAAAAAAAAGTTAAATATTAAACTCTTGTATTTGAAGTTAGTTTGTATTGTTTAGATGCTGCGCTTGATTTGAGAAAACTAATGTTATAAGGAACGGGCTACATTTAATTATTCATAATTATTTAATTATTTAATTCACTTGTGAAGCCAAAGTATAAAATGTTCAAGGTATGACTCAACTTTAAAGGTTCAAGATTATTTATGAAATCGTGATACTTACAGAATCGCAATACAAATCTAATCGGCACCTGGGTATCGTGATAATATTGTGTCTTGTGCTCCCTGGTGATTCCCGTGCCTAATAAAAATATTTGCCTAATTTATCTTAAAACAAGATCTGCAAAGTGAGAGTCTGAGGAATCGGCAGGATGATTTTTCTGTTTCCGTTGGGTTCATGAGGGCACACTGTATTATATGCTATTACATGAAACAAATGGGTTATATGTCATTTTATGGGATAGCTTAAGTTAAAACCATTTAAAATGTATATGTAATATAATATACATG
>JAOTRS010000002.1:2204127-2219704 GCA_028565755.1 Dinotopterus cunningtoni
GGCCGGAATAAATAATAATATACAATTCCATTTTAATGGACTATTAAAGCCACTTGTAACAGATAGAGAGAAAAAAGACAAGGAATTAAAAATGGAAAGCAAAAACAAAAGTATTAATATTGCATTCTAGTTTTTTATCTAATTATTCTTTTTATTTTATTTGATCATGGAAAATCCATAGTCCGTAAACGTTCCATAAAGCAAAACAATAAGTTAGTACAAAAAAAAGTGAAAACCATGGAGAATTAAATCATCTGAATGTCCTTTAGCATATAACCCCACCTTCAAGCCGTAGGCCCCGCCTCTTATCTGGCTCAGATGCTGATGCGAGTGAGTTCAGTAGTAAGCGGTTATACCTTAACTGCTTTCTGTTTCTACGTTGCATTTTTGTCCATTTTCACACAGAGCCCTGATGCGAAACTGTAAGAAAGCTGTACGATTGTCCTATACTTGTAGCTCCCGTGTTGAACAAAAGCTAATCTTCAACGGCAAACATCTTTGGGCCAGGAGGAAGCCTGGGTATGTTTTATTTTGCTGCCTGGTCCGATGGAGGCTGGGGAAAGGTCAATGTGTCTGAGCAGCCAGTGAAGCCTGACGAGCAAAATTCAGTCTTTCAGAGTGGGATAGCATACACACACACACACACACGCACACACACACGCGCATGCACACTCTGTGTTCCCCTCGGGGCCTGCTGTCAAGCCTCACTACACTCACTGATTAGAATTAATGCAAGCCCCTGGTTTGATATAGAGAAGAGATTTGCTTCGTAATTATTATGAAGCCGTAGAGGTGATCCAGTTCGCTCGGTCGTATAAAAGGATTTTTTTTCCCTCTCGTCACAGCTGGAATATTAGTTGTGGACAAATAAACAAATAAATGATTGCTGTTCGGGCGCTGTAAGAAAGAACGTATCCGCCAACGCTCATGGACAGAAATGTTATTTCCTAAAAAAAAAAAAAAAAACCCACAAATTAATCAATTATGTCTTGGTGTTTTGTTTATGAGCCAAAACTTTGATATTATGATATTTAATAAATTGAAGTGTGGAGTGCAGTTATTTCAGCTGATCGGGGTTATTATAGGTCATTGTATTTAAACATTTCGTTCCAAATAGATTTTTTGTTTTTGGATAAATATACATACCATATATATATGGTCAGAAAATGCTGATTCATAGCGCTCGCTCAAAACTCACTGTTGTTTCTATAGCAACAGCTCGTTCACAGGGATTTGTCGCATAAACCAGTTTCAATTAGTGCTGAGTCGAGTTTATTTCAGTGAAGAGACAATTATTTAAGGAATATATTTAAGGAAGGAGTCTCCAGTGTCAAGCTGATTATGTTTTGTCTTATCAACTTTAAGAGAGAGAAAAATATTGCAGATGGTGATGGAACAGAGTATTTTTAGCTGCTATAAGGTGAGTGCCGAGGATTCTGTGTGTGTGGAGTTTGTGTGTTCTCCCCGTGTTCGGTGGGTTTCCTACAGGTACTCCAGTTCCCTCCTACAGTTCAAGTGCTAATAGACAATGAGTGAATGAGAGAGCACAAGACTTATATGCAACAGCACAAACACCCACTGCGTAATGTACTTTCCCTTGACCTTTATCCCTTTATCTTGTTTTTAGCCATCCTTGTACCTCGTCATCTCACCACATCGTGAGCAGTGAGTATGGGACTGCGGGTCGTGTCCCAGCTGCCGTGCCGCTCCGACGGCCCATGCGTTACGACTGCTCTTGTAATGAGGGCCGTTCCACGCAGTTAACCATCCCTCGGCTCTCCGAAACCCGGCCCAGCTGCTCCTCGCACCTCTGAAAAGACTCTCATAGACCATTAAATCATTGTCCACGCCTGCATTGTGTTCATCAGATGAGCCGAAGCGTCTCATGAGCCGGATTTAGCTTTGGCACTGACCTGCTCTGGCTCGTGAAGATTGGCCCGTGTCAAGGATGGTCGTTAAAGAAGTCATAATCGTCATGATCATGTCGGTTTTTCGTTGTTAAAACATATGACTTGGATTATACGATGTAATATTTTAATATTACAAGTTTTGGTTCGATTCTGTTCCAAGTTGTAGCCTGACACAGTGCTGTATGATTTCCACACGCTATCAGTATGCAGCTCTATGGATCGGCAAGCGGGAGAAGTCTTTTAATCCCGGCCTGACGACCCCCGCTGCGTTTCCTCTCACTCCATTTTCCCGCTGTATCATTAGAATGTGTGTCACTGTGGGTGTGTGTTTGTGTGTGTCTGTGTGTACAGGGCTCATCAGCAGCCCGAGAAGAGAATTTCCACACTAGAGATCATGACAACTGTGGAATAAACAGTGACACCCGTGTTCCCCACGCCAGAATAAATCTGCTCGTCCACTTCCTCTGTACAAAAGCGTTCGTGTCGCATCCGCAGGAGGCTGAGCGATGGATGCTTTCCGGCCTGCTCTGATTACGGAGTGGGGAACACCTGCGGATTTAGACGACAGCACGGCTTACACGCTGTGTATGAATAATGTATGCAGCGGAGGCAGGAACCAGGGCTCTTTCGCCATTTTCGCTCTCCCTCTCTCTCTCGCTCTCTCTAGCCCTTTTTCTCCACACAGCTAATGTATGGAATCTGATTGTGTGTCTCGGCATGGGGTAAACAACACTCCAGCCTGGTGCTGTGGATTCAGGAGTCGTGGCATGGCACACAGACGGTCCTCCTTAAAAGCACATTTTTAAAAAAGTTCCATTCATTCCCCAGTGTTCTTCATTTTATTTCCATTGCATTTCATTCCCACTCATCCCCTCCAAATCTCATTTCATTTCCATTTGACACCTATTTCCATTCTAATCCATTCCATTCCATTTCCATCAAATCACTTAAATATTTTTCCCTTTTTTCTTTTTGAAATTTCTATCAACAGACTCTTCCACTTCTTCTCTTTCTGAATGCTCCTGTAAACCTGACGTTCTCCAAGCTTGTAGTTTTGACTTACTCAGGCGTGACTTGGCTCCAGCTGCTCTTCCCCAGAGAGATGCCTTTTACTATTATTTCAGGTGGAATGCTTAAAAAATTTGGACAGGCAGTTTGTATTTGTTTGTGTAAGTATCTGCACGTGTGTATGTGTGTGTGTGTGTGTGTGTGTGTGTGTCTCTAGCCCATCTGCTCTAGCCCTATCTCCGAGTCCTTGACCAGCCCTCACGGAGCATTAGCACAGCAAATTAGCCGTCAGCGAGGGGTTTATTCCGCACGACTTCCCCCCAGAGAAGCGCTGATGGGCTCCTCATGGCTCTCCCGCTC
Source organism: Dinotopterus cunningtoni (assembly GCA_028565755.1). NCBI lineage: Eukaryota > Metazoa > Chordata > Actinopteri > Siluriformes > Clariidae > Dinotopterus > Dinotopterus cunningtoni. Next base: position 2,207,406 of record JAOTRS010000002.1, read on the forward strand.
CAGCCGAGCAGAACCGCTGTCTGAGATTCTGACGGCTGGGGAGCGACTGAAGTGCACGAGCTGCAAGGGCATCGGCGAACATTTCTCCTAAGTGCTGCTTATCCACCCTACAGATATCCCTGCGGTGCAGATAAGCGTTTGCTTCAGTTCTGGAGTCTGAACCGGTTATTAAAATGTGGTCCATATTTTGCCGATCAGAGGCGTGGCCTTAGTCAGTGTAATATTAAAAGAAAAAAGAAAGAGGCGTGGCCTGCGTGCATGCCAGGAAGAATTAAGCATGTAATGCCTCTTTATGCATGGGACACTGGGACGTATCAAGTCCAAATTTAGGAGGCGTGGCCGGTGTGCCTTTCATTTCTAATTACGAAGGAGTCCCTCTTTGTCAGTTCAAATTAAGAACGCCTATCAGTCAAAGGGAAGGAGGTGTGGCCTATGTGTCTGTATATATATATTTATAGGAAATGTACAGTGATGTGAAAAAGTATTAGCCTCTTTCAGATTTTTTACATTTTCATTGCATATTTGTCGCACTTCAGATCAGTTCAGATCATCAAACAAATTTTTTATCTTTTTTTTCCCCCAGATTTTCTCCCTAATTTAGTCATGCCCAATTCCTCCCCGTCACTAGGGGGCTCCCACATTAAGGCTACTACTACCACTCAGTCGGGAAGGGCCGAAGGCTATCACGTGTTTCCTCTGAACCACCTGACGCCAGCCGACCGCATCTTTTTGAACTGCTCGCTCATGCACCGTTGGGGGCGGCGTAACACACTCGGAGGACAGCGCTATCCGCTTCTATCTGCCCCTGATTGGCTGTAGAAGCCGTGATAAATCCCTCCCCTCTGAGAGAGCTCGGCCAATCAGCTCTCTCTAGACCTCCGGCTACGAGAGCTTACAGCATCACCCGGGAATCGAACTTGCGACTCTTCGAACGATAGGGCGAGCACTTTACCACTTCGCCACTCAGAGGCCTCACAAATTTTTAAATTACTGTTGTTTGTCTTTCGCCTTCTCCTGAGGGGTTGCCACAGCAGACCATACGACCCCCACGCAACTTGGCACAGGTTTTATGCCAGATGGCAAACAAATTTCAATATTAATAGTGAATTAAAACAATTCTGCAAAGAAGAGTGAGCCAAAATTTCTCCACAGTGATGTGAAAGACTCATTTGCAGTCATCGCAATCGCTTTATTGAAGTTTTTGCCGCAAAGGGTGGCACAACCACGCTTACACAATTACTTTTTCACATAGGTCCTGGTAGATTTGGACAGTTTTTTTCCCTTTATAAATGAAATTATCATTTAAAATGCAAAAAATATTTATTTATTTTTAGAGAAAAAAAATCAACAAATGTGGTGCCTGTGCCCTTCAACGAATAGGAAGAAGGCGTGGCCTCTGTATGTGCCATTAAAATATGGGAGCATGGCTTATGAGCCTGTTGAAAAGAATTAAAGGAGGCGTGACCTAAGTGCCTGTCTGTTCGAATGAAGCAGGTGCAGATATTCAGGATGTTAAATAAATTAGTAAGGCAGGATTTAAAGGGTTCGGTTTAGCTTTTTAGGCTCTTTCAGTGCGGAGCTGTGTGACATGAAGTGACTCAGATTTATAAGATCTAGAACACACTGTGAGTCTAACTACGAATGAGTTGTTTAAGTAGATGAACAGCATGACGCCTTTTAACGAATCACATTTGTGCTAATGGTACAGAATAGTTTGAATCTTTTAATCAAATGCGGTTATTGCGTGTGCAGAAACAGTGTCTGAGTGTAACAGCTGCACTGTTCAAACACCTCAGTAACCGATCTGGACCCCCCGCATAAAGGGTCATTTGTTTCTCAGCTATATCCCACATTCCTGTCTGGCACTGTCCTGATCCGGCCCCACCTCCTTAATTGGGGTGTTACGCTGTAATTCATTAACTCCCTTTAACGGCCCCGTGGGGGAGCAGCGGCACTGCCGGGCCCGATAAACAAACGTGGACATTTTTCAGAGTGATTTATGGCGACGACTTTGAAGGTCATCAGAGACTTATTTTTGCTCTTTTTCATTCACCTCAGCTCGTTTCCAAACCACAGGATTTATCATATTTAGTTTTACTCTGAAGAAGGACGTGGGGACGATTTCAACAAGAGCTTCAAAAAGATTTTCCAGCAACTTTTTCACTTTGTATTTAGCAAACGGAACAGCGCTTTGACTTGTGACCAGAATTAAAACCATTTTAATTATCTATTGCAAAGTTGCCGGGACTGGTTACGCAAACTTATTAACAATTTTTAATTGTTGTCTTTAAAAGTTGTTAAATGGTTGACATTTAAATTTAATTAACATTTAAAAGTGTGTGTGTGTGTGTGTGTGTCAATAAAACTATATTTAAAGAAAAAATAAAATGTAGTAAAAATATCAGCTTTGGATAAGTGTGGTATAAGAGGAATGAACCACTTCAGTTTGCCCTTTTCTTCTTTATATCTGAATATTTTTATATAACAGCACAATTTGTCTATTTCTACTTTTTAATGTAAGATGGTGTCATTTTAACCGCAAAACCTAGCTAACTAGTTATTAGCCAAATGAGGGTTGTTATGATGACCTCATATTTTACAGTTTTGGCTGTTGTAGAAAAAAAATTATTAATTGAGAATCCGAAATCAAATCGAAATGTTGAAATCTTTACAAATGTGAGATGAATCACATTTGAATTAAACTAGCGAGGTAGCGAGTCAGGATGGTTAACTAGCGAGGTAGCGAGTCAGGATGGTGGAGGGGTTCAAAATTGCAGGTGGAAAGGCATTTTTCAGCTCCAGATTGTAATTTAATCCTGAAGTTTTTTGGGAATGGAGAAGGAAGACGAGGACCGGCACACAAAAGTGGATCTCATGCGTGAAGGAACAAAGCTGTTCTCATCAGTTTGCAGGTTTTCTTTAGCCGCAGAAAGCCCGAGCATACGGCAGGCGTCCGATTCCTTTCCCCCGACTCTTAATACGAGCTCCGTCCTCACTGCCTCAGGATAAGAGTTAAAAAAAAAAAAAAAAAAAATTATACCTTATGTTGTTATTTATTTTTTTTAACTAAAAAAATTAATATTTTTCCTGTTGTTGTTTTGAAGCCATCTCTGTGAGAGTGCCGGCGCTGTCTGAAGGCCTGTGGGGAAATGCGAAAATAATTAGTGGCTGATTAGATGTTTAGAAGAATGTTCACTTCAAGTAGCAAGAGTTCAAATACTGCAATTAACTGCTAAATTACACTGAAAGGCCACCATTAGTGCAATTTTACTTATTTATTTATTTTAATTGCATGTTTATTTGCCTTTTTTTTGCACAGAATAAAGTATCCAGCGTATATAGTGCAAAATTAGAAAATCGAACTCCGTCCCTCATCGAGTTTCAGCCCTGTCGAGGGATCAGATAGTTTAGAACGTTAAGGGCTGATTATTTGGCCTGTAAATTAAACACAGACTTATCACTTCATGTCTGTTATTGAAAATTCCATTGTACTCCAAGGGTAATTACTTTCTCAGCTATTGAGTTTTATAGCACCATGATTGCTTTATCTTTTATGTAAGAAATAAAACACTGTGATGTGGAAAAAATTTCAAAAATAAGCAACGATGGGATTGTGATGGGATTGTTTTAGTCGTCTTGTTTTGCTAAATGGAAAATGTATTCATTTACTGATAAAGGATAAAATGTATAGCTTGGTTGCTTCAACTTATGGTCTTAAAAAAAAATTCAATTTAAGATTTCTTTAGAATTTACATTTACGTTTAGGCATTTCGCACACTCTTATCCAGAGCGACTTGCTTTGAAGTGTCCGTCATTGTATCGATCATTACACTGGTTACTCAGTTACTAACCATAAATAACATCAGTCAAACTTAAATTTTTTTTTTTTTTTATGTTAATGTCAAGTAAAAAAAAGAAAAACAGAAATATCCGTTTAAAAAATATTTTTTGCATACTGAAAGTTTAACATATTCATAAGTATTTAAAACATTACAGTACATTTTACATATAATTTAGGTATTCAATATTATTTAATATAAAGGTCGTGGGTTAATAAAATAAAATCACCTTTGAAGTTTCTTAAGCAATGTCACACTCAAGGTCGTGCTGTACTGCTCAATATAGCACGCATGTGATGCGGTCGTAGACACGAGGGCGTAGCTTGAGTACTGAAGGCATCACAGCTGTTCTATTTCCAGTAATACTGCTTTTATACAACAGTTCCACCATTTATTATCAAAATACCATTTATTATCAACAGATTATGAGTTGTCCAGTTATTTTGGTGTATATATAGTATATGCTTTCTCATATCGTTCCACGACTGGCGGAGCTAACTAACTGCGACTGGTGGAGCTGGTGACCGACAGTTAATGTAATTAATGAATGTAGAGCACCTGTGACACCGAGTGATACATATAGTTAAACATCTCAGTGCTGTTACCGTCTATTACCACCACTCGTCGAATGCCTCTCGTCTAATTAGATTACTTAGGCGGGCCTAACCTATGTATAATATGCGTTATAATGCCTTTTAACATATTATGAAGGGTTTCATAGTTTATTATACATGGGTAGAGAAAATTTGTTAAATAATGCTGATTTATTTCTGAAGATTTACATTAAATTCCAGCTTCTTAAAAAAAAAACACCACTGGAGATTGGAGCTCGTCATTTTGAAGCTTCACTTTCACACTAAGCGTACAGATGACAATAGAGGACGAGTGGGAAACTATACACACAAAAAAAACCCTAACCCATATAGGCTAATGCAGACATTCTTTACTGTAGCATGATTATGCACCCTTTTTCTCACACAGGGACTTTTGCTCAGGGAATTGAGACTCTCCACAGCTATTAGCATATCATTACGGATAACGCGAACAGCTGATTCGCAAATTAAATGTAGCTTACTTAGGCTTAATGAATAATGCATATCGCATCAGCGCGGACCTGCTGACGTGCAAGCATATAACCGAGGAGGTGACGCAGAGACGCCACAATGTCAGACAGGACGAGGCCAAGACGTCACATTCGTCCCAAATTTAAACTGTTATTTATTCTGAGTCAGAGGTAAAGGACGTTTTTTTTCTCCCCCTGCACTCTATGTTCATGTCAATCACTTTTGAGTGGCTCAGGTCAAACTAAATGGACTTTAGCTGAAAGTGGGGGAGGTGGAGAAAAATAGAAAACACTTAGCAAAATGGCTGATGTTAGCTAGCAAAGTGGCATCCGTTCTGACAAAACTGACAGCGCAGCACAAGGACACTAATATACAAATAGCCAAGCTTTCAAAAAGACTGAAATTGTGAGATTTTATAGCAAAAGCTATATTTTTTATTTTATTTTTCTAGAAAATGGAGTAAATGGCAAGCAATAGATCAGCTTGTTGGAACGGAAATCTTAAACTTAGGACTTGTTCTGCAAAATAATTTTAAAAATAGTTTTTAGACCTTCAGATGGGTCCCAAGTCTTTGTTTCTGGGGAATTAAAAAAAATATCCTATTGTGACCTCATATAAGAAGATCCCTCCCCCTTATTTGTTACTCAGCTCTCCAGTTCTCTGGAGGGGCGTGGCTCAGCAATAGCTCATTTACATGGACACTGAAATGGTACGTTCGGAGGAGGAGTGACAAACATGGGGGTCTGAGAAGATGCACTTCCGCCGGAGCATTAACACACACACAAACACACTTTAGGGGAGATAACTTTTTTGTTTAGTGAGTGTTAACTTATTAAGGAAATAGTAAAATATGGGAGCTTTAAGTGAAAAATAGAAATTCTCACACACTTTAAAAGGTTTTTTTTTTTTCATGTTAGCAAACTCACAAAATGGCTGTTATAAAAAGACAAACCCAACAAGGGAAAAAAATATTTAAGCAACACTAAATCAACTTGAGTGCAGGTAGTAAATCAAATATGTGCGTTTTTAGGATTAAAAATCAGAGCCGCAAGATGCATAAAAAGCATATGTACTGTACGTTTTATTTATCCTAGAGGATGATGTAATAAAAGCGTGATGAATCGCAAAAGCAAGTTTGTCTGAAAATAATCTCAGTGAAGCAGAATTACAGTAACCATCTCGAAGACGATTATTTCCTAATTTAACTGGTTTATTCCATAGACCATGTATACTTATATAACAATTAGACTTCTTGTTTGTTTAAAAAATGCAAATCTTACTTTTCTACCCATTTACAGTTACATTTGCCCAACCACATGTGCAATATGCATCTTCTCAATGTTTTAGAAAGTGTCCTGAAAATTCATCAATAATAATAATTTCATCACTGAATTCAGATCTGTTTCAAAAACCAGTCGGATTGACTCCGAGAACTCGAGATCACGTGAGCTGCTGGGGAAAAGCACCCAGTGGTTCATTTAGTTTCCCTGCGCTGTCATTAAACACCACTTAGCTGTTGAGAAACGGTAAAAAAACAGTTGCCAGGAGTCACACAGATGTTGTGTTGTGCACTTCTTTTTTTAAACCCTGCCCATAAAGAAGGAGTGAAGGCACAGGAAATGAGCATAGAGTGAGGACAAACAGTGCTGATTTTCTCTCTGCGTCTCAGCTGCACTGAAAAAAAAATGCATGCGTTTATGTAACATGCTTGATTTTGAGCTTGTCGTTTTAATGCTGTACTTAAAAAGCTCAATTCACAACGCATCTGGAGCGCGCAATCGTGCAAATTAACACCTAATACAGTATGTTTGCTTTTCTTCTTACCAGGATTTCAACAATATTTTTGGCCTTTTAAAAGTTTTAAAAAAGGAACCGTTTAACCACCTACAGAAAGTTAAACCGTGGCCACAAAGTCTCGCAAAATGTTTTAACACTTACACAAATTCTCGCACAAAGATTCCCAAAATCTTCTGCCAAAAGTTTAACCACCCCCCACAGTCTCCTCCTGAAATTTTAACCACTCCCCCAAATGCTCATAGCAAGTTAAGCCACTCCCACAAACTCTCACAGAAAGTTAAACCATGTCCACAAACTCTCACCTAAAGTTTAACCACTCCCTCAAACTTTTGCACAAAGTTTAACACACTCCCACAATCTCCTGCAGAAAGTTTAAAGACACCCACAGATTCTCACAGAAAGATTAACCACTCCCGGTTAACAATCTCCTCCTGCAAAAAGTTTAACCACTCCCACGTTCTCCTGCAGAAAATTTAACCACTCCCACAATCTCCTACGGGATGTTTAGCTACGCCCACAATCTCCTACGAGAAATGTAACCACTCCCACAATCTTCTGCGGTGATTGTACACTCTACACAGCGCATTAGCTTTCCATTTAACGCTATTTGGGAAATTAACAGAGCTGATATTCTAAAGTGTAATAATTTGAAATAAAAAGAGAAACTTAAAAGATTTACAGGATTATCCATCGCCTCCATGGTTTATTCTCCTCACCTTTTGGCTACAAAGGTAAGAATTTAAAACTACTTTTAATCCTGTTAATTACACAAACTGTCAGTCGCCAGCTTCGCTATTCACAATTAGAAAGGGCAAAATAGTTGGTTAAATAGACCAACTGGAGACTCCTAATCTGTGAATAATAAATGGTGTTGTGTTGTTGCTCTGAGGCTGCGCCCTTGTGCCTAGCATTTTGACATTTACATTTTTAAAAAATAAACTAAATAACAATGTTATTTCATTAGATTTTTTTTTTAATCTGATTTTAGCAGAATTTTATTTCCTCACTATTTTAGAAAAGTTAGTGCACCCTCACAAAAGTGAGTACACCCCTCACATTTCAGCAACCACTTTATTATATGTTCTCAAGGGACAAAACTCTAGAAATGAAAATTGGATGTACTTTAGAATAGACAATGTCCAGCTTGTATAGCAGTACAGATTTACTGTCCTCTAACAATAACTCACCATGCAGACTTTATAGTCTTAATAACTGACACTGAAAATGAGTACACCCTAAGTGAACATGTCAAAACTGTGTCCAAAGTGTCCATAATTTGCGTGAGCACCGTTGTTATCTAGCACTGCCTTAATGCTTCTAGGCGTGGAATTCACCAGAGCTGCACATGCATGTTGTTGCTGGGATCCTCTTCCGCTCCTCCATAATGATAACACGGAGCTGCTGGATGTCAGACACATGACGCTTGGCCACCTTCCGCTTGAGGATGTCCTGCAGATGCTCAATAGGATTCAGGCCTGAAGACACATTCGGCCACTGACAAACACATGAACATGACTCTGCATGGTTAAAGATGTACAGCTGTTATCACTTAGGATGTATTCACTTTTGTTGACAGCTATTTTGACAATAATGGCTGTATGTTGAGTTATTTTTAGAGGACAATTAATCTGTACTGTTATACAAACTGCACAATCAATACTCTAAAATATATCTCAAGGTTAATTTCTATACTCCTTAGAGAAGATATACTAAAATGTTTGCTGAAATTAGAGGGGTGTACTCACTTTTGTAAATGGGTGTATGTTATAGTCCATATAGCTCAGGTGTATGTTATGAGTTCATTTCCTCAACAGGCTTTCTTTTCTCTTGTCCTGTTTAAAAAAAAAAAAATGCAAAAATTCTGTCCGGAAGATGTTTACAAAGTGCTAAAACTGGAGACTCCTTCTGTAAACGCTAAATAAACATCTTCACCATATAAACATTACATGTTTTAAATCTGTTGATGTGGATCGTCTGATGTGTTTAAGTCCCTTTAAATGATCCTCAGTAACAATGCAAACAATAACGTATTTGAAGAGGTGCAGTCAGAAGTGAGAGTTTACTTGAGCACAGGAGTTAGGATTTATTAGGTGATACCCGGAGACCTTGTGGAGCTTGCATGTTTGCAGAAATGTGGACAAACTAAAATTATGAAAATGGTACGTTTAGGGTGAGGGGAAAGATAATAATGGTGTTATTGTTTAAATAAATTATTTTAAAATAGAGATTTCTGATTGTAAATATTAGTAGAAACACTAGATGGCAGCACTGTCTAAAATCCCTCTCTCTCTCTCTCTCTCTCTCTCTCTCTCTCTCTCTCTCTCTCGTAGTTGACCAAAGTCCAAGCAAACACATCTACAATGTAAATGTAAATGCGTATATAGGTCACGTCCTCCGAGGGCTTGAGTTATATATAAAACACGAGGCTCTCTTGGGGACTTGCGCTGGAAAAGTGGAGCGTTTAAGTATTTCTGTTCAGGTTTTAAAGGAATGCTGACAAGCCCCTTTTCCAGCAGCGCGGCATAAATGCTTAATATGGCTGTCGTGTTCAGTGTGAAGACAGACAACATGAGTAACCAGAGCAGTGATGACGATGATGTAATAGATTAGGAACAAGCCTGACACGGATATATTGGTGTTTTTTTGCTGACTAAAGATATGGAAATTGTCAGTAAGACAAAAATTATTTTTATTAACAAATTTTTCCATAGGAAATAATTTAAATGCAAATGATCCAGCCACCCAAAAATATTACTACTGTTTCAATATACAGTGGTATCTCGACATACAAACGGGGCCTTATGAATTTTTGCCCTAAGAACTGAAATTTTGCCAGAAAATACAGTATATTACTAATTTCCAATATTATACTCTTGTTTGTATTTAAAACAATCAATCAAAACATTTAGAAAAGACACGTAAATAAAGTAAAATATGGTAGCAAAAAAAAATGGAGACACTTTCAGTTTGGTTTTTAAAGCAGCCGGTGCCAAGAGGAACCATAAATTAAGGTTAAGTGATATTTATGTGTATATATTTCATATTTTACTTTATTTACATGTCTTTTCTAAATGTTTTGATTGTTTTATGTACAAAAATATGATTATAGTATTGGAAATCATTGTAGAGTTTTCATTATAGTATAAGGTGAAGAGACTTTACAGACAACACGATTTAATTTTATTTCCAAATTTCTAATTTGCCTTATTGCTTGTTGAAATCTCCATCCTGAATAGTCGTTAGATGCTGATTAATTTTTATTTTTATTTCCTAAAAATCTAAAAATTGTATGACCTTGACTGTTTTATTTTTCACATGTTGTAGAATTTTTATTATACGTACCTAAGAACTAATTCAAACAAAGCCTTGTTTTGGCGCACAGGTTACTGCGTGCACACGGACAGAATACAAAAACAGATCTCATCATCACGCCGTTATTTCAAGCATTAAGACACAAACGCTTTACGGCAGCACTAATCGAGGGTGCTCGTTGCTGATTTATGCTTAACAGATGCTTAATGGTAATTTCTCTACTATGTGCCCGAGTCGTCCCTGCGAGCTGCGCGCATTACGACTCTGACGGAGAGAGAAACTGCGTGCATGTAACCTTGGATGCTTTGGCATTATTTAACCGAACGCATCAAATGTTTAAGCTTGATTCATATGTATATAGGACAGAATCCTGGGAAAGGAATGTGTACATGCTTGGCGGTTATATTATCATGAATAAAATATTATATTAGATATAAGACGAGCGCTGTGTGCTGTGATCCATAGTCTGAATTCTTGCGCATCCAGCCCGAGGGTAAATGTCCCGGATTATCAGAGGAGCGTTTCAGCGTTTCAGTGATCCAGTGCTCCAGTGCGCATGCCTAACCGACTCCGAATTACTGAAGCAGGAGAATAAAGTGCAGAGCATGAAATTAGCTGTGGCTCCAAGCTAAATTGCTCCTGTTCATCTCTCTCCCTTTCTCTCTCTCTTTCTCCCTCTCTCTTACATGACATTTTTTTTTTTTCTGTTAATCTGCTAAATGTAGGTTCAGTTTGCTCACAAAGAATAAGACTAACCAAAGCACAATGCTCATGCAAGCTGCAGGTTTTTGTAAGACCTAACAATTTGATGTATATATTTATTTGTTCTATTTATTTGAAAAGCACAGTTGAGACACCGCATCCATCTGCACTCTCGGAATTTATTAACTCAGAGCCCGGCTGAAAAATAGGCAGATAATTGGCCGTGATGGTACAATAAAGCACTCAGTGTAGGATCTGGCTTTTAGCTACTCTCAACGTTAATTAATAGAGATCTCTCATGATGGGAAATTTCGCAGGAGTCTTTTAAAACCCCATTTACGATCCCTGACTGCAGGACAGCCATGCTGACCAGAGAGACAGAGAGAGAGAGAGATTTACAGCAGTTTGAAAGCGTGCATATTTAACCATACAACAGATTTCATTAGCTTTGAGTACACGACCTGTCAGGAGGCTCTAAAGAGCGAAACCGGCTTCTGATGGATATCTCAATATCGGCAAACAGATAACGTTCTTCCTCGCAGATCCTACGCACATCCGGACACTTAAAGAAAAGTCACAAACTTCTCGTGCAATTGAAATTTTCACATCTAACAATCCCTTCATTTTCACGTTTTTATTAGTACAAGTAATGATTCATGTATTTCTACACTTAATATAATTTTATTACTTTCACATGTAACGATTCATGATTTTTTTTTTCATGAATTGATTTGTTTGTCGGCACAGTGATTTTGTGGTTGGCACTGTCGCCTTCCACCTTTAGGGTCCGGGTTCGATTCCCGCCTCGGGGTCTGTAAGCATGGAGACTAAATGTTCTCTCCGTGCTTGGTGAGTTTCCTCCGGGTATTCCGGTTTCCTCCGTTTCCTTCGGTTTTAGATTATGCTAATTGGCGTTCCCAAATAGCCCGTACTGTGCGAATGTTGACTGGAAGTCCTACCACCGTCGTAAAAATGGGTATAAATACAGTGGTAACCACTATTGGCCATAATGATTTAATAATTTTTTTTACAAGTAACTGTTCATTTACTTAACTTTACCATACATAATAACTCACATATTTTTACACATAACGATCTATTTAATTTTACATGTAATGATTCATATTTCAACATATGATTATTAATTTCTTTATACAAGGAACAATTCATTTATTTGAACACTTTCGTATTGATTTATTATTTCCACAGACAACGATTAATTTATTTGCACACATTTACGTTGATTCATTTACATCCACACATACTGATTCATTAATTATTCATTTATTTCCACATGCAGTTGATTCATTTGTTCATACAAGCAGTGATTAATTTATTTCCACACATTGTGATTGATTTTTTTTCAGAATTAAACGTTTATTTACTTCCACGTGCAATGATTACTTTTTTTCACATGTATTTTTTTTATGACTAATTATATTTCTCATGTTCTCATGTGTACTTATTTATTTATTCTCACATTAGATTTTTGCACTTTTTTTTCATGTGGAGTGTTTTTTTTTTAATTAATTTTTTTATTTATGTGTCTTGTGATTATTTGAGTTTATGTGCCACTTCAGGACGT
>JAOTRS010000002.1:2266373-2278581 GCA_028565755.1 Dinotopterus cunningtoni
TATATATATATTTTTTTTTTTTTTTTTTTTTTCTATCTACTTTAATATTATTATAAAAATAATATTAATTATATAAACATCAAGCCAAATTCAAAACGAAAATAGAAACTATAATCATATACAGTGCCGCCATAATTAGTGGCACCCCTTGTAAAGATTAGTTACAGTAGGACAAATCCTCATTTTGGTGGGGAAAAACATAATGAGAGAAATAAATCCAAACTTTAATTGAAATGAATTTTATTCAGAGTGAAAAAAAAATCCCTCATCAAGATTTTTTTCCCCCACAAAGGAACATTAACAATTGGGGTGCCAGTAATTATTGTGGACACTGTACGAGTAAGACAGTGGCATCTAGGATATATCGCGCCGTGAATAGCCCTGTAGTCCTGTCAATACATTTCTCACTGGTTTATTTTAAGAATCTTTATAATTTAATATCATGTGCTGCCATTTCTCATGCACACAACTCACTCATTCGTACCAGGGTTGATTTATTTTATTTTTTTATCTCGGGGCACGTTTATCTGTGTGCATGTATGATGACGTGGACATGCAGAGTGACCTGACAGGAAATGGTATAGAGAATCACAGAAAAAAAAAATGTTAATAATGCGGGACAAATGATGTTTTATATCTACAACCGAGCTGATAAGAAAACGCAGGAATAACACAATGCAAATGAGACAAAGCCGGGGAATATTACTAGCACTGAATCCAGAGCGTTTGCTTGAGCATGACGTATGGTATAAACCTTAACTACATTACACCGTATGTTAATGACTCTGCGGCTCCCATGGACGATCGCATGGACCTAGTGCTTGGGTTCGAAATGTTCACAGAACATAGCATTAATCATCGAAACAGAATGAATAATGAGTCTCGTATTCTTCATGAATGCACCACAGGTTGGGTTTTACTTCACGTGACAAAACAGCAGCGGTGTCGCTTTTGTGTAACCGTCCCAGAGAGAACAAAGAAGAACCGAACATCAGTGGTTAGCACTGTCGGCTTGCATCTCCAGGGTCCAGGTTCGATTCCCGTCTCTGTGTGCATTGAGTTTGTATGTTCTCCCAATCCTTGGTGGGTTTCCTTCTCTGGTACTCCAGTTTCCTTCCACAGTCCAAAGACATGCAGATTAGTCTAATTGGCACTGCCAAAATGCCAGTGATGTGTGAATGTTTGTGTGTGAACCCTGTGATGGATTGACACCCAGTCCAGGGTGTACCCTGCCTCGTGCCCTAAGTCTCCTGGGACAGGCCCCCCGTGACCCTGAATACAGGATAAAGCGGTTTAAACAAAGTTCCTTTGGGTGAAGCAAGCCCTAAATAATGTGACTAGGATGTGTTTTACTTAAACGCATGTTTATAGTCATGAAACAAAACGCAGGATCCGAGGCTATGAACTCTTAGCATTAGCTAGTATGAATTCAAGACGGGCATGGAGACCCAGTGTGTAATTAAGCAATATCACACAAGAAGGAGTGCTGTATTGCTTAATATAACACGGCTGTGATCCGGTCATAGGTGTGAGAGCTCAAACGGCAATTTATCATCAACATTGTTTGTTTATTGAAATTGCCAGTCGCATATCCTTCCGTGACTGGCGGAGCTGGCGATAGGGGGAAAAGTAGATTAAAATTCTTACAGTCCTGTAAATATCATAAGTTTATCTTAATATTTCCACTTATTCCGCTTTATAATATCAGCTCCGTTAGTTTCCGTTCCAACTTCTGAGTTGAATACCAATTAGTGTTGGATGAAAAGCTAGTGTACTAAGTAGGCTGTACAATCCATTGTAGGGCTCTTGATCAGGGGTTGGAGAAGCTAGTTAGCGTTACAGTCATAAATAAAAGAACACGGTCAGTTTCAAGGAACGATTCGGACTGATTTAGATTAGATTAGATTCAACTTTATAGCCATTGTGCAGAGTACATATACAGAGCCAATGAAATGCAGTTAGCTAAAATGCGATTTTAATTGCATTTCAAAGCGATTGCTAAGTAGACAGTGTGTTGTTTAATATGACATAATATTATAAGATGTGTGTTCTTGCTGAAAGTGTTTCCCTGTCTGGTTCTGAATGTGTGTTTTGGCGGGCGGCTGCTCTCTCCTCGGTATTGCGGACCTTACAGTGGTTTTAACGGTTATTAGGTCATGATATTAAACTGTACTCTCAAACAGTACTTGGGCATTAAATGGACTGGGACATTTAAGAGAAGAATTTAATCTCATTGACCGATAAAATAAAGCCAAATAGGAGAAGATGAATGCTTGATAACAATTGCAAGCATCAAATCATTATAAAACTTCTAACTTAAATTCCTGTAAAAAAAAAAAAGTAGTCTATTAGAGCAATTCACACAACCTTGTGGAACTGTTTTTTTTTTTGAGCAATAGACCATTTAGCATGGTAATGTTATTTGAGTTGTTCTTTTCTGGTGTCCAAATGTTTTTTTTTTCTCTGTATTCAATTTACCTTATCAAAAAATATCTCTTATTATCCGGATGAGGGACGTCCAGAAGCTCGAATGCTTTTTAAAGAACAAGTGAATGGAATTTATTGCTTTACCGTGGATCTGCCTGCTGGTTTATTTAATCAGGCTTGTTCCGTCTGACTGAAATTAATATGCACAGGCTGCGTGCGGATTTGTTTAAACAGCAACTTTCCTTATCGCTGCACGCAGGCATCACTGGACGTGACGGACAGGTAAATATGGACCGAGCTTGGTTACTAAAAAAAAACAAAAAAAAGCAACGCACACCTTTAAATTATTGGTCAGAGTAAGAGGGAGTGAGATACAGAAGAAAGAACGCACTCTGTGTTGTTCTGTTACAGGAAAAAACAGCTGGTCGGCGTGATTGAGGAAGAGTTAGTGAAAGAGTATCGTTAGGAAAAGTCCACCCAGAACCCGTAACCTCCTGGTTCCAGAACTAAGTCCAAAGCTGCTGATGTAGGAAATTAATGTCCAGTTGAGAACTGTGTTGTCGAGTGAAGCCGTATAACTCCGCCCCCTCAGTCTGACCAGAAGGATGTCCACTCCTAACCTCAGGAAACCATGTACAGTAGGTCTTCATCGGCATCCAGCGTGTCCTGCGTGACCTCTACCACACTCTGCGCAGGTCTCATTAGTAATGTCCAGAGTCCTCAGTGCAGTAAATAAAGTGAACGCTGTAGCCGTGTGTGTTAGCAGGCCTGGAGCGCGGCCCGGGCATTAGCCAATGATCAGCGGCGTTATTAGACAGCTGATGAGATAGATATGGAACCTAATAAATGACGGAGTCGTCCTTTGAAAATGGATAGAATTATTAACTGGCTGTGGCGTCTCGGAGCCGCCGCGTGGGAGCTGGCGTGTAAGTAATCAAAAGATTGATGATGGCCGAAATAGACTTTTCTCTCTCACTTTGCCGCCATGCTCGGAATGTGTGAGTGGGTGTTTTTTTTAATTTTATTTATTTTTTTATCTGGACCTGAAAGAAAAAAAAAAAGAAAGAAACTCTAAAAGGTTTTTATGTTTGTCTGAGATGAATAAAATTAGCAAAGGAGGGTTTTATTAGAGCCTGTGTCACACCGAGTTCTGCACTCTTTTGGGTTTTTAACATGATTTTTAAATTTTAAAATATAAATGTTTAAAATTAGATAATGATTTGTATTTATTGTTTACTTATGAATGATTTTTAAAAAAATATTTAGACAAACCACATTGTTTATGCTGTTCTAGTTGCTGTTGTTGCTGTAGGTTCTGTTGTTTCTGCTCTTGCTTCTGTTGTTGTTGCTGCTGTTGTTGTTTTTGTTGTTGTTGCTGCTGCCTGCTGTTGTTGCTGTTGTTATTGCTAGTGTTTCTGTTGTTGTTACTCTGTTGTTGCTGCTGCAGTTGCTATTGCTGGTGTTGCTGTTATTGTCTTTGTTGCTGCTGTTGTAGCTGTTGTTGCTGCTGTTGTGAATGTTGTTGTTGCTGTTATGGTTGTTGCTGTTGTGGTTGATGTTGAGATTGTTGCTGTTGTGGTTGTTGTTGTTGTTGCTGTTGTGCGTGTTGGTGTTATTGCTGTTGTGCATGTTGTTGATGTTGTTGCGATTGTTGCTGTTGTTGATGTTGTTGCTGTTTTGGTTGTTGCTGTTTTGCTTGTTGTTGCTGATGAGGTTGTTGTTGCTATTGCTCTTCTTCTTTTTCTTCTTCTTTGCTTTTTTTTTCTTTTTTTCTTCTTCACTGATCAGGTTGATTTTTGAACCATCGATGCCTCATAACCCAGCGCTCACACTTCCTTCCTCTCAGCGAGGTGCTTCTTCTCCACTGATGACTGATGAATGCAAAAGTTTTTATACCCTCTGGCCAAAATGTAGATTTATAGCAGGAAGATCTATAGTAATATCATTTATATTCAGTGTGGCACAACTCACACATGTTCTTTTCTTATCACGAGTAACAAAGTCATGTAGCACACGTCGTTTTTCCGGTAAGAGCTTACACAGGGACGTAGAGGGACGGAAGCTGCGCGTAAACAGTCGTTGAGTCCTTGGAAGCTGATTATATACTGACTAGAGTAAAGATCATTGTAGAAGAACATGATATAGTAACTATTTCTGTAAGAGAGGTTTAGTAACCTTTTTTGTAAGGAGCCTCCAATTTGAGTGCTTAATAAAGCTGCAACTGTAAGTTTTCTTTACTCTTTACTGTGTTACTGTATTATTTATGTTTATACACACAAGACTTCATTTGGTCTAAAAGTATTACTTATTATGAAGAGTTCTTATGTGTACTAATGACACTACTACTGCTACTACTACTACTAATACTACTACTACTAATAATAATAATGGTAGTTAAATAATGAAAGGGTGTTTTGTTTAAATTTAGACCTACACTAAATCTTTCCAGCTTTAAATTTCGAATGAAGTCATCCTTAAAATGTAATATTTTTTTTACAGCTGCCCTTGGCTCTGACCGACTCCGAGACACTAAACTTAACCACCCTGCGTTCTGCTTGTAAAGTTCCCTTGCTTTGTTGTGAGCGAGAAAATTAATCTGCAATAATAGTCTTGGCTGGAATGTCACGCAGGGCGAGCCACACACACAGACACACACACACACAGACACACAAACACACGCACGAGGAGTAATGACTCTCAGGCTGGTGTACAGGTGTGAAGTGTTGGTTTGTGTGCACAGCATGGTGTGTGTTCGTTTTCTGTTACAAACTTACACTCGGAGGGTGATTCATGTACACGAGAGAGAATGGTGTGAACCTCCTACAGAGCCGCTTTACTCTCTCTTTTTCTCCTTCATCACTGCTCTCATCTTTATTTTACTTTTGTTTTTGTTTCTTTATTGTTTTTTTTTTTACCCACGAGAGTACACACCAAGAATGCAACACATTCATAAACTTTGGCTCTTGCCTTTATTTTGATGTGGGTGATGAGAAATTAGAAGGTTTTTTTCTTTAGATTTTTAACTCCAAACGGAAAGGGGCGGGCCTTATGAATGTGCTCATTGCTGATTAGACACAATATATTCTGATCACAAAGACAAACATTTGCATTTTTTATTCTGCACTTTAGTTCACTTTGAAAAGTGGAAAATGGACAAGAAGTCAAACCGGGACTTTTGATTGCGCTTTGATATCATCAAGGTAAAAAGTTTTCTTAAGTATGCTGGAGCCATGATCAGTCCGGACTGCCTGCTTCACGTGTGAAAAATCTGAACGCCGTGAATGATCAAACCAGACTAAAGATTAAAGGAAGGCAATTCAGTTCATGATAAAAAAATATATATAAAAAGAAAAATAACCTAATAACTTAAAAAAAAAAACAATTACATTGTTTTGCAAAGCTAAAGACATACTGTATCTAAAAAAAATCACACAACAAAATAATTGTTAAATAATTGTAGATTGCAAAAGCTCCACAGAGAAAAAAAAATTTCTGAACCGGACTCAACATCAAAGCTTGTGCAATACCTACTTTGCATAATGTAATGCTTCTTTTTTTTTCTTCAGTATCTCTAACTGCATGTGCGATTTATCACATCAGTCTCATTTTAAAGCGTCTCAAAATCTGGAGACTTTATAACACAAGTCTGGGAAGATCGTCGGTCCTGTACGACACCTCCTCGTTCTTCACCATGACACGTGATGACGGTGATGCAGATGCGTCTGACAGCGCAGAATTGATCGTCAGTTAGGGAGCGCTCTCGCTCCTTTTGCGTACACAGCACCACCCGGATGAGTGTTTTTGGCCTCACTGAATGACAAATGGAATAGATGTAATTAATTGCCATTAGGAAAGGCAGGCATCTCTTTGAGATAATTTGTTTGCCGTGCGTGTTGGCGGCTCGCGGTGCCGAGCGCTGATTAATGGGAAGCGTGGCTGCAGCTGGCCTTGACGACGCGCTCGCTGTTGTTTTACATTAGCCGTGTGTAATGGAGGGGTTTTTGTTAGATATTCAGTGCTGCAGGTATTCCGTCTTGTCTCTTTTCCTCTTGTTGCTTTTCGCAACCGGTCAATAATATACATCAGAGTGTAATTATGATTATTAACACCAGTTTTTTTTAACTCAACAGCGCTGTGGTGTTAGAGTGGGTGGCTCCCATTGCCAAGCACTTGTCAGAAAGGCTCGCAGTTGTCAGTATTTGGGTCAAACAGAGCCATCCTAACAGGAAATCCCAGCTGACAAGTGAAGCCAAGGTGAGATATTAAAGGAGACAGCTTGTCTGAGACGGGATGACATGTGGACAGATTGAAACAAACACTCCTCTGAGTGTCTGAAATTCAGTGAAGGCCATTAACACAGGACCGTCTTTCAGATGATACGTAAAGTATGGAGGTGTAGCGATACGATACTTATAGCAATACGTAAAGTATGGAGGTGTAGCGATACGATACCTACAGTATAGTGATAATACGTAGAGTATGGAGGTGTAGCGATACGATACTTATAGCAACATGTAGAGTATGGAGGTGTAACGATGCGGTATGATACTTATAGCGATAAGTAAAGTATGGAGGTGTAGCAATACGATACATATAGCGATACATAGATTATGGAGGTGTAGCAATACGATACTTATAGCGATACGTAGAGTATGGAGGTGTAGCGATACGTAGAGTATGGACGTGTAGCGATACAATTCTTATAGCGATACGTAAAGTATGGAGGTGTAGCGATACGATACTTATAGTGATAATACGTATAGTATGGAGGTGTAGCAATACAATACTAATATCGATATGTAGAGTATGGAGGTGAAGCAATACGATACTTATAGCGATACGTAGATTATGGAGGTGTAGCAATACGATACTTATAGCGATATGTAGAGTATGGACGTATAGCGATACAATACTTATAGCGATACGTAGAGTATGGAGGTGTAGCGATACGATACTTATAGTGATAATACGTAGAGTATGGAGGTGTAGCGATACAATACTAATATCGATATGTAGAGTATGGAGGTGTAGCGATACGATACTTATAGCGATACGTAGAGTATGGAGGTGTAGTGATATGATACTTATAGTGATAATACGTAGAGTATGGAGGTGTAGCAATACGATACTTATAGCGATATGTAGAGTATGGAGGTGTAGCGATACGATACTTATAGCGATAAGTAAAGTATGGAGGTGTAGCGATACAATACTTATAGCGATACGTAAAGTATGGAGGTGTAGGCATACAATACTTACAGCGATACGTAAAATATGGAGGTGTAGCGAAACGATACTTATAGTGATAATACGTAGAGTACTGAGGTGTAGCGATACGATACTTATAGCGATATAGAGAGTATAGAGGTGTAACAATACGATACTTATAGTGATAAGTAAAGTATGGGGGTGTAGCGAAACGATACTTATAGTGATAATACGTAGAGTATTGAGGTGTAGCGATACGATACTTATAGCGATAGGGAGAGTATAGAGGTGTAACGATACGATACTTATAGTGATAAGTAAAGTATGGGGGGTGTAGCGATACGATACTTATAGTGATAATACGTAGAGTATGGAGGTGTAGCGTTATGATACTTATAGTGATAATACGTAGAGTATGGAGGTGTAGCGTTATGATACTTATAGCGATAAGTAAAGTATGGAGGTGTAGCAATACGTTACATATCTCGATATGTGGTTATATCAGAGTATATCAAGGTGTAGTGATACTATACATATCTTGACATGTAGGATATTGCGTTGTAGTCATACGATATTCACATTTTATATACGTATGTATATATACACACTCCTCTGCAAAACTTACAGCAGAGGTAAGTTGTGGTCTCGCTTTACTGGGAAGGTCTTCATGAGAGCCAGTTTCATCATGGTGCTTGATGGGTTTATACCGACAATACTGTTCTTGCAATATACCTCTGTGTCTTTAAAGTAACAACTGATTGTTGTTGTTTTGTTGTTGTTGTTGTTACTTAATTACCTAATTCCATATGTGTTAATTCGTAGTTTTGAAATCCCCAGTATTGTTGTAGAATGTAGAAAATAAATCATTAAACAAAAACAAAGAAATTTGCATGTGAGCCCAAACTTTTGAGCGGTAGTGTACATTGAGGTGTAATTATACGATACATATCCCAATGTGTAGTATACAATATGTAGTGATACGATATGTATCTCGATACATAGCATATTGAGATATAGTGATATGAAACATATCTCAGTATATAGTATATTGAGGTGTAGCGATATGATACAGTACATACTGTATCTTGAAACGTAGTATAATGAGGTGTAGCGATACGATACGTACCTGGAAACAGTATATTGAGGTGCAGTGATACAATACATATCTCGATACGCACCATATTGTATAAAATACATATATTGATACATAATATATTGATTTTCATACCCATACGATAACAACACGGCATACACACTTCTGGAAGAGTGGTAAATTACCATAAACTCACACCCAAACCTTGTGGAAAGCCTTTCCAGAAGAGTTGAAGCTGTTATAGCTGCAAAGGGCGGGCCAACAACATATTAAACACTATGGATTAAGAAATTGAGGTTACTCCAGTTCATATAAATTTGAAGGCAGGCGAGCGAATACTTATGGCAATATAGTGTATCTTGATACATAGTATATTAAAGTGTTGCAATACGATGCAAGCGATTCTACTACGTATCTCGATATCTAGTATAATGAGGGGTAGCAATATGATACATATTTTGAAGCGTAGTATAATGAGGTGTAGCGATACAATACATATCCTGGTACTGAGTATATTTACTTGTAACTATACTATACATATCCTGAAACAGTATATTTAGTATGAAAATGTCTGTCCTGTAAAGCTGTCCCGATGGTGAATAATCCTAATTTTGGAAAATCCTCAACAAAACAGTTTAAAGTCCAATACAGTGGAAAACAATTCGGAAACAAAATGGCGTCTCGGATTCCCTACTCGATTTAAAGACGCAGAGACACATGCTATGTTTAACATGTGTGAAATTCATTTTCTTAGGCGCGGTGCGTAGTATACAGTTTTTGGCCACACGTGTGGGGAAAGGGGACAAAGATTTAGTCAAGTGGATTGTATATATTTGTGTCAAAGGCGTATACGGCTCACTTAGTCGGACTTAAGAACAAATCTGACTTATGAATGTACTCCTGGAACGGAACTCGTTCGTAAGTCAATCTGTATTTATCTTTAACGATACAATATATATCTTGATATGTATTCTATTGAGGTGTAGAAGTATTATGCATATCTTATGCATGTCTTGATACATAACATATTAAGGTGCAATGATACGATGCATATCGCAATACACACCAAATTGAGGAGTAGCGAATCAATACATATTTCAGTACGTAGTATACTGAGTAGTGATACAATACATACTGTATATCGATTGACGTGTTGCGATATGATATATATATCCCAATATGATACATATTGTCTTGATACGTGGTATATTAAGGTGTAGCGATACAATAATCAAATCTACACATATTATATGGTGGTATACCAACAACAGTGTCTCAGTATGCAGTATATCAGCATATCTCTTGGTTCGATACGTCAGCAGACTGCGTGATAAAGGAGCTTATTATGTAAAAATACTGCTTATAGTACAAGACAAGTAATAAACATTGAAACTTCATCAAGCCTGCCTGTGCTCTCTGCTCTGATAAATTAGCTTATGCTTTATCTTGAATCTCATGAGGCCACGGAGGTTTAAAATAAGCATGCTTCTCTTAGCGAACCAGCGTATCATCTCAGATGCCTAATGCAATCAGGAGTAAGCAGGAGCTGGAAGATTCTCCCGAATCTTTACGATCTGTTGTGTAGGTGGGCGATTCGTCTTTGTTCGAGTTAAAAAAAAAAAAAAAACAATGTTGTGTTTCACAGAAAGACAGGAACTTACAGGAGTTTATAACGCTGGTTTTGGATGCACATGCACAACAATGTTGATTTTTTTTTTTTTTTTAAGATCATGTGGAAGGTATGTAAATATCCAGTGTTGTAGACTTATTTTCCAGAATTGAGTGATTTGTTCTTTCCATCTTGACTCCTGTCACTTCCCACCAAACTTCACTGTTTGTAAGTGAGACACGAATTGTCTCAGACGGGGCAGAAAGCTGATGAAAAAGGCATTGTTTGGGTGTGTTGGAGATGGCTGGAGATGGAGTATCTGCGCTGACCCACACGCCCGTATCTTCAGCTCAGATCTGCCAGTTCAGCCGCTCATGTGCCAGCCTTGGAGCGCGTCTGATTAGATTTAGTGTCACGCTCCGGTAAAAGCCTTTCTTTCCGCCATGCCCGGTATCGATCAACCTGCAAACCAGCCAGATTACGACAGGAAGGCTAGAATAAATCTCCTTTTTTTGGGGGGGAAAGACAGTTAAAGCCATGACAGTGACTTTCTAGTGTGTGTAAATAATGACACACAAGCATTTCACGCAGAAGCAGCAAGAGTGCCCGAAAGCTTTGTGTGTGTGGAACAAAAAAACAAAAAAAAACTCTTTATCCTGAGGTAAAGGTGCTTCCTGCTTAGTAAAAAAAAATCTTTGGAGTGACACCAGACAGATCGAACCTTACGCTGCGGTAAGCTTCAGCTTGATTAAGAAGTGGAGCGGAATTATTTACCGTTTATGATAATGTTTATGATAGCCTTTGTAGAAAGAAAAGTTTGTAAAGAAACTGTTAGACATTTGTAGAAGACTTTGAGCACAGTGTGGTGATGAGATTCAGTAAAACATTTGAACAGTGCAAACAATTTAAAGAAGGCCAGATGTCTTCTGCCTAGTGATGTTGTGAACATTGAGCAAAAGGTGAAAGGCCTTGTTGGCCTTGGCTGGGAGTTATCGCCACATCCCTCTTTAAGTCCTGACCTTGCTTCAAGCCATTTCCGCATGTTTGGTTCATTAATGGAGTTCCTGGGAGGCTAGGGTTTCAGACTTGATGCAGGTCATGGCTCCGGTGAACTGAGAAAAGAATTCTACTTTGATTGTATTTGTGATACTTTGATTGCACTAGTGAAAAACTGGGATAAGTGCATCAGTGTAGCAGGAGATTATATAGAGAAATAAAGAGAGTTTTTTCAGTTTAACTATCAAAAGTCCCGGTTTGACCTGAACGTCCCTCGTATTTGCGTCAGATTAAGCTCAAATCTGATGGAATCTGGTGTTGGTCATTGATTTGCCATACGATTTGTTTTAAAGAGCTCCCCACACCGCGTGTAAAAGTAGATCCGCGATCCTGTCGTCTTAAACCCGCCGCGAGAGTGAAGTGGAGCGCAGGTGCACACGTTCACACGTGACCCGCGCATCCTGTCGAGTCCAGCCGGCGGAGTGAAAGTGAGAGAGCGACTTTTTATTATAATCCTCTTTTGTGGACTGAACATTGTCCTCGACACAACAGCCCCAGTCTGCACTTGGGTGGCGGAGGAGAGGAGGACGGAGAGGGGGCGCTTTTATCCCGTGTAGCAGGCCGCAGCAGGTGTAATTGCATCGTCCCCCTTCGCAAAAAAAAATTCAATCTGGCGCGATGGAGCGGGGCCAGCTGTGTTTCAGGTAGAGCTCAGGGAGAAATGATGTGCTATAGGACGAGGTGGCTGTTTTTAACGGAGTCTCACACACCCGCACACACACAATTTCTCTCTCTCTCTCTCTCTCTCTCTCTCTCTCTCTGACACACTTTTTGCAATAATGGTGTGTCAAACTGCTGCTCCCGTGGCTTATACT
>JAOTRS010000002.1:2286069-2296152 GCA_028565755.1 Dinotopterus cunningtoni
GAATTGGTATCAATCCGGAAGTATCCTAGCTTGGTGGAATTTGATGTATACGCTCAGTGGTACTTGTAGATACTTCCCAAAATCAGTGGTGTATACAGGAGTTTCCTAGTACAGATACACCTCTTTTCATGCAGTGCAAGGTGGCGACAACCAGATTAAGAACCGTAACTACCTCTGACGATTTCATCAGTTTCTGATGATCCACAATCCTGATATTCCCAAATTCAGGAATGTGGGAAAGGCCCCTTGGAGCCAGGAAATGAAGTCTGCATGTTATAATTTGCTTATTGTGGCGTTTCGGTGTTAAATTGTACTGCATGTGAGTACCATACTGTAGCTCTGAATGCGGCCCATTGTGCTTCAAAATAAACACCTTCATAAAATAAATAACCTTTTAACCTCTTTGTCTTTTGTATTTTGTTGTAGGTTTCCAGGCACTTGGGCAAAATCTACAGCGAGATGATCTTCGTGAACGGTTTCGTGCACTGCGACCCCCACCCAGGCAACGTGCTGGTGCGAAAGTGCCCGAAAAGCAATAAGACGGAAATTGTTTTACTCGATCATGGCTTGTATCAGGTGAGACATCGTCTGAGCCTCGGCAGCTCGCAACAAAGCGACTCGGTCCCATATTACAGGCCATTATTCACCGGCTTCCTCTGGGCTCTCAGAGCTACCGGTGCTTCGGCGCCGTAAAAGCATTTCATTAGAGACGACCCGCAGCTCTGCCATGTGTTTTAGGACACCACTCCTACACACACGCACGCACGCGGACACACACACATGCACGCTCGTCCTGGCTCGCTTGCTCACGGCGACCAAGTGCAGAACCCTGTCCATTTCGCGTCCCCGTGCAGCATGTGTGTGGGAGCGGTAAATGCATTTGTGAAGATAATTTGGTGATAAATATGCACTACTGATGCTCGCGTATAAAAGGAGAGAGTGTTGGAGAGCTGCGCCACTCGTTCGCCTCATAATGGAACCAATTTGCGAGTAATGACTTCAGAGTTTAGCGCTGCTTGGCCCCCGAATGTTAATTCCTGGCTGGAGTGTTATTTTTGTTCACAGCCAGCTTACTGTATGTTGTAGCCATATTAATTAAAGTGTTGAAGTGGTAAAGTGGTGCTATCCTCGTGCTGCATGTTAATGACATCTCTCTTTCTCTCCCTCTCTCTGTTTTTCATTCTCTCTCTTTGTTTGTGTTTTTCTCTCCCTCGCTTGTTGTATCTTCCTCTCTCTGTTTTTCTGTCTCTTATTGTCTTTCTCTTAGTCTCTCTTTCTCTCTCACTCCCACTCGATTTATCTAGCTATCTCTCTTCCTTCCTTGCTCTTTTTCTGTTTGTGCGTCTCTCTTCTTTCCTGGCACCACTTCCACTCTCTCTCTCTCTCTCTCTCTCTCTCTCTCTATTTTTTTTCCAGTCTCTCTCTTGCTTTTCCTTTCTCCCTTTTCTTCCATTCTTTCTTTCTATTTGAGTGTGTCTCTCTCTTTTTATGTCACCATGTCTCCCTTTCTCCTCCCTCTCTCTCTCTCATTAAAATGACTCTCATTCTCGACATTTCCTTCTCTCTCTCTCTTTCTCTCTGTTTTGTGTCTTGCTTTCTCTCTCTATTTTCTGTGGCTCTCTGTATTCTTCTCCACCTCCTTCCCTCTATTATTTTATCACTCTCTTTTTCTCTATCTATCTATCTATCTATCTATCTATCTATCTATCTATCTATCTATCTATTTATCTATCATTCTTTATTTTTCTTTGCCTCTCCCTGTAATCAGTTTCACTGATTGTTTGAGCTGCTGTGTAATTTTTCAGGCCCTGAAACTTTGCAGCTGCTCAGTCCTGCCTGCTTTCCTTGGCTTTAACGGTTCAGCTCATAGGCAGCGGAGGGTGCTAAAATGACAAACTGCTCCTTTAAAGTTTTTAAAATGGTTTTCCACTCCAAAAACATAACAAATGTAATATGACTCTAGTTTAAGAGATCTGCAATTCTACTCACTCACTCTCATTCACTCATCGTCTTCAGGGGGACCTGGAACCTATCCCGTGGCGGGGAACACACATACAAACACCCTCACACTCATTCGCACAGTACGAGCAATTTGGCAACGCCAATTAGCCTAAACCAGAGTACCCGGAGGAAACCCACCAAGCACGGTGATAACATAGCAAACTCCATGCACACAAAGGCGGGAATCGAACCTGTACCCTGGAGGTGCAAGGCGACAGTGTTAACCACTAAGCCTCCGTGCCACCCTATTGCAATTTTAGTCTTATTTAATAATAGTTATTATAATTTCTTATAAACATCAATATTTTAATAAATTATAACTTTTCTACCTCAGATTTTTGTTGTTGTGATAAAAGAAAACAATATTTCCTTATTTAGTGTCTAAATATTTTCTTTTTTATTGAATAATTTTTCCCCCTCCAAGCTGCTAAAGCCGGACTTCCGTCTGGATTACTGCCGACTGTGGCAGAGTCTCATTAAGGGAGACATGAAGGGCATCGAGCGCTACAGCAGACGCCTGGGCGCCGGAGACCTGTACCCGCTGTTTGCCTGCGTCCTCACGGCTCGCTCCTGGACCTCGGTCAGCACCGGAATCGGTCAGACCCCCGTCACGAGTGCTGAGGTATCACGTGTCATATACGCACCCACACATCCGCTTGCTAATGCTCTCACTTTTAATGCATCAGTTCAGCGTTTCCTGAATTTGTCGCTCACTACTTGGTATCGCTCCTTGTCTACCTACATACAGTAAGTAGCAGCACAAAGTTACAGTAACAAAGTTAATTTAATTAGTTACTGTAATTAAGTAAGTATTTAACGTATATGTACTTTACTCAAGTACTTTTTACTCTTAATCCACTACATCCTACAGGAAATGTCTGTACTTTTACTTCACAATATTCCACAGAAAACTCTGTATTTTACTCCACTACATCCTACAGGAAACATCTGTACTTTTATTCCACTACATCCTACGGGAAACGTCTGTACTTTTACTCAACTACATCCTACGTGAAATGTCTGTACTTTTACTTCACTACATTCTACAGGAAACATTTTACTCAACTACATCCTACAGGAAACGTTTATACTTTTAATCCACTACATCCTACAGAAAACATTTTACTCCACTATATCCTACAAGAAACATTTGTACTTTTACTCCACTACATCCTACAGAAAACATCTACACTTTTACTTCACTACACCCTACAGGAAACATCAGTACCTTTAAGACCATGACAGTGTTTGAAATCAGAAAGGAAGCTGGTTTCAGACAGAAACAGAAAGAGAGAAAGTGATTGTGTGTGTGTTTGTGTGTGTGTGAGAGAGAGAGAGACAAAGAGAGAGAGAGAGATTGATTTTTAAGGTGAATACTTTTGTACTTTTACTCAATATTTGACCTTGGGTACTTTTACTCAAATTTACTGAAATCTAAAGCTACGTATGACACTGTTAGGTTGTTTGCCCTTGGATGGTTCTTGTGTGTTGCAGTTTGAAATGACTTATTTGTTTATACTTTGATTTAATTTAGTTGGCATTAAAGGTTTTCTGTCAGACATCTGCCATTACAGAAGTGAAGACGAATCCGAGACGCTCCTCCACCCTGGCCCCGGTCTGTCTGAAAGCAGCTGTAGTGTGTATGGGTTTATCAGATTGAACTGATCCCCACCTGTTGGAGTTGGAACGGCTCTGCTTTCCCGCTGCTCCGAGCGCTCGTGCGCGTGATGGTTAGTGAACGAGTCTCGGGCAGAGGACCGCGCCAGGGCCGGAGCTTGGCCTCTGTGGGGGGACGATGGGCCATCTGTGGACTGTAAGGGACATTTATTTATACATGCGTTACGTAAGAGCACTCAGCTCTGTGTACTATACTTTAGTAAACAGAGAAATATTAACAGAGTCATATCAGAGCTGTTCAGGTATCCTCCTGGTCGGTTTAAGGTGATTCAGTCAAGTCGGAGAAGCCCCAGAGCTCTTCCCTGCAGGTGCCTTTTTATCAGCAGATTCATTACCCAGAAGGCTTAGCAGAGATAATTATGGCCTGGTCCATGGCTCCTGGTGGAGGATGTGCTTTTTAGCAAGCCGTGCTACCTTCCTTCCAGCGTCGCTTCTCTCTCTCTCTCCGCCAAAGCGCAGCGTCTTCTCACTAACACACTTGGCCCCCCTTCCTCGCTTCCACTCCATCAAATTACCAGGATGTTTTGAAGTAGTCTGGTCTCAGATAATTACAGGCAATTATAAAGGCTGTTTCCAAATGTACAGCTGTGACATGCGCAAGAAAAAAGAAAAGGAAAAAAAAAGCGAGGCTGTCTCATTTGCATAAGAAAGCAGAGATAAGAACATATTCTATCTACACGTGCAGGAAAATGGTGTGATAAAAACAACAGACAAAGAAAAGAACCCACTGTGTGCTCTGTGTGTGTGTGTGTGTGTGTGTGTGTATATGGGAGGCACTTGCATTCTTTCACACAATATAATATAGAAGACAAAAGAAAAAAAAGTTATAGACAAAAGCTTATTTCATGTAAGTAGTCATAGCTGATGTTCTATCTATCTATCTATCTATCTATCTATCTATCTATCTATCTATCTATCTATCTATCTATCTCTCTGCATAATTATTAATCTCTGTCTGTTTGTCCATCTGTCTGTTTATCTGTCTGTATCTTTGTCAGTTCCTTCATTCATCCATCTACTTACAGTATATCTAGCGATCTGTCTATCTCTATCTATCTATATCTCTGCATAATTATTCAACTGTCTGTCTTTTTATTAGTCTGTTTGTGTGTTTGTCTGTTCACCCCATCCATCCATCCTTCTGTCTGTCTATTTGTCTGTTTGTGTGTCTGCCTGCCCATCCATCCATCCATTCTTTCATCCATGTATGTATCTCTGTCTATATCTCTGCATAATTATTACTGTTTGTCTGTCTGTTTATCTGTCTTTGTGTCTATCTGTTTACTCCATCCATCCATCCATCCATCCATCCATCCATCCATCCATGTCTGTCTGCCTGTCTATTTGTTTAAGTATCTGTCTTTTCACCTACCCATCAATTTATATATTCTTATCTATCTATCTATCTATCTATCTATCTATCTATCTATCTATCTATCTATCTATCTATCTAATAATTAAAATTATAATGGTGTACCTGATTATTGTAATTTGTCACAAACCCAGTGTTTTCTTCTCTCCTCCACTCATACTGTACATAATCATACTGTATGTATCACACACACACTCATACATATGAATTTAATGGAGAACGGCTCCATCAGCGTCAAACCCCCGAGTGGAAACGCTAAAGTGTGGCCGATCATGTCGCAACCTTCAGGCTATTAGCAGCAGTAAGTTCAGTGTGGGATCTTCTCGCCTCCTGAAGCCAAGTGTGAATTAACAGCAGGTGCGTTTCTCACAGCGCTGTATAGCCAGCGTTGCCAGATGCACAACTTTCCCACAGACTTTTCAAATTTCTGCACAGGCTATTGTTTCCTTTCCCATAAATTAAAGCAGTTTTATCTTACAAACAGCTGGAGGTCTTTTCCTTTTGCATGCTGGTGTTCTCAGCTGTAATGTTTGAAAAAAAAACTTGCTTGAGTAAATTCTTATAGCCATATTTTATATAGATATACTGTAGATGCATGTTTTATTGCCACTTGTCGATTGAACTAGTTTTGTCTCTCAGATAATCATCACTCACTCACTCACTCACTCATCGTCTATACCGCTTAATTCTGTATTCAGGGTCACGGGGGGCCTGGAGCCTATCCCAGGAGACTTAGGGCACGAGGCGGGGTACACCCTGGACAGGATGCCAGTCCATTGCAGGGCACACACACACCCATTCACACACTACGGGAAATTAGGGAACGCCAATTAACTTAACCGGAGTACCTGGAGGAAACCCACCAAGCACGGGGAGAACATGCAAACTCCACGCACACAGAGACGGGAATCAAACCTGGCCGGGAATCGAACCCAGACCCTGGAGGTGCAAGTGCTAACCACTACACCACCGTCAAAGTTATTTTTCTTTTTCATTTTGCCATCATAATTTATTATTTAAAAAAAAAAAGTTTTAACAATTTTTAAAATGTGTTGAAAACAAGCTATGAAGAAAAGAATTGCAAAAACTTTTTTATTGTTTCCCCCCTTTTTTCTGTTTTCTCGCTTTTACTTTCTAAGCTTTAATTTTTTTAAAGAAAGTTCTTAAAACGGACTCTTTTTTTTATTACTGTATGTGTTGCAGTCATGTCAGCACGGTGGATTAGTGATTAGCACTGACTGTCGCCTTGCATCTCCAGGGTCAGGGTTTGATTCCTGTGTCTGTGGGCATGGAGTTGGCAATAGTACTCACAATTATAGTCCAAAGACTGCAGATTAGGCTAATTGGCGTTCCCGAATGTGTGAGTTACCTGCGATGGATACCCCTCCTCATGCCCTAAGTCTCCTGGGATAGGCTCCAGGCCACTGAGACCCTGTATACAGTATAGACAGTTGCAGTTATATTGTCTTTCGAAACATGAGAATGGTAGCATGTAATAAAAATATAAATAACAATACAAAACACCATGTCCACAATTCACACTCTCTCACACTTATTCCCTATACCGCTTATTCTGTACAGGGTCGCGAGAAACCTGGAGCCTATCCCAGGAGACTCGGGGCACGAGGTAGGATACACCCTGAAGGGGGTGCCAGTACATCGCAGGGCACACAAGCACACACACCAAACATAAAAAATGTCTACTGTCAGTAATTGTCATGAACTATTATAAGTGGTGCTAAACATATAATTACTGAATAACGGGCTTGGACGTTCCAAATCAGCATGACTCTCATGTAGTACACTCATGGAATGATACATATTAGGCTCTATTACAGTTGTGAAACCTCCCGTGCAGTTGTGAAAATCAATAAAACACAAAAATTGCTATATTTTCTACTACAGTCGTATAATAGACAAGCTGCTGCTGTAATAACGAAAGGCTTGGCCTCTCCAAATCAGCACTACTCTGTAGTACACTCATGGAAATTACCAACCAAAAGTCTTGTGCTGTGCAAAAAATGAATAGCCAAAGATTTTGAGGCTTGCATGCAAAACCTCTGTCTTCCTCTTGCCACCATTCCTGATTCATAAAAAAATATGAAGGAAACACTGTAGTAATAATAACAACAACAACAACAACACTATACATTAATGATGTTTACATTTGCTTTATTTGATCCAGGTGTCATCATTTGTGATCTCACATTTAACTTGTTATTTCTGGATGTAATTTCCTCTTTAGTCCTGCTGTTTTTGATCTTATTTTTTCACTACCTCAGCATTTTTAAAATCCCTTCTTACTCTGCTCCTAGGTAAAAAAAAACAAAAAAAACAAAACAGTGCTAGATTTGTGTCCAGAGTACAACAATGAACGTTTCCTGTTCGCCGGAATTCCCTGTTAGCATTGGTGGTACAACAGCAGAGGGTTCGACTCATCAGATGAATGATGACACATTAATGCGAGAAGCGTAAGGAATTAATTAAAGTGCCTCGGAAAAGCCTTTATTATTAACGGGAGATTAATTAATGTGATCATATGAAGAAAACATTTTAAGGCGAACGCCACGATGGATAATCATTATTCATTAGATAAATCAGTGCGGCACGGGCTGATGGACTTCCTGAACTCACGTCTGCCGGAAACATTGTTTTCCAGGAGTCTTTTTTCAAACACTAATCACTCACGTATCACAGCTGCATTTAGTCATGTGCTCACCGCGCTCGCTCCTCTTTCTGGAGTTCGGATAAATCAGACTTCGCTTCTGGAGACTTTCTGCTTAAAGCTACGATTGTTTTTTATTTTTTATTTTAGTTAAATGTCTTTGAATTTTGTCGCTTGTAGTTAGCCTCTTGTTAATGTATACGATCTGAAACTCTTGCCTAGCATTAGTCCTAGCGCCACTGGCAGACCAGCAAAGCAAACTAACCTGTACAAGTTACTGTACATATACTTACCAGATACACTGATGATCTCTGCTGTTTCTGTCCAAGTTTTAATTTTCTTTAAAATGCCTTTATACTTATTTAATAAAAAGTTGTAGATGACAAGACAAAATGATAAATTTTTCTTCCATTTTTGTGAAAGCTAAAGTTGTTAATAGGAAAATGAAGAAAGTTTGAACCATGCCCACGATAAGTTTTAACCAAAAGATCATTCACTGCAAAAATTACAGCTTTGCAAGTGAAATATTCTTGAATCTAGTCGAACCTATTCATAATTCATTAAAATATGATTACAGCACACCAAATATAAGATTATTAAGCTTATTTATAGTCAAATGTTACTAAAATTGCAAGCGAAAAATGTCTTGTTCTGTTGGCAGATTTATTCAAAAAAAAATTATAAAAAATTAGCTAAATTATCTGTAATATATTGCAATTTTAGTAAAATTTGACTAGAAATAAATTTTATACTTGGTGTGTTGTAGACATGTGTGAAAATGTTGTCTTATGCTCCCTGAACCACTCTTTCACAATTCAAGCCTAAAGAATCCTGGCAACATCATCTGAAATTTTTTATTGCCATCAGGGAAGAAAGGATCCATTGACGTAGAATATACATTCAGGTCGTCAGCTGACTTTATTTATTGCCACATAACTGTTGGTTAGGTTTGTATACAACAGACCTAACCAATAACTGTCGGTTAGGTCTGTTGGTTAGGTTTAGGTCCTGAACCTAAACCTAACCAACAGAAACATCTTCAGATCGTAACATAGTCTCCCGAGGCTTGTACAGTAGGCATTATGAATTATGGGTGCATCGCTTCATCTGTCTCTCTTCTTACCCTGATGTCAATCTGAACTTCACATAACCTTTTTTTCAGTGCTCCACAGTCCATTCTTTGTACTCCATAGCAAAGTAAAGCTGTTTTTTTCCCCATTAGTCTCACTGATAAGTAATTTTCCTACGGCTACACAGCTGTTTAGTCCCAGTTCCTTGAATTATTGTTGCATTCTGTGTGTGGAAATGCTTTTACTTTCACTATTAAACATGGCCATAGTCTCTCTTGCTTTTCTTTTTTCTTTTTTAATGATTTGATTTTACTAAGCCTTTAAGTCATCTTCCATCACACTTATTCAGGATGTTATCTTTTCCTGTACAGCAATGACAACACATTTTTGTAAGAGTGCGGTTCAGAAATGAGGCTATAAAGAATGCGGATTAAAAGAACAACAACAAAAAAAAAAAACGCAGCTGTCCTGAAAACAGGTTTTATTTCTTAATTACAATTTTTAGACTTCTCAAATTTTACAGTGGTTTGAGATTTTACAGTGAAATGCTGATGAGGATTAATTCCTCCACTGCAGCAATGAGCGTATTACAGTATAATGATTAACAGTAATGAATTCTTTTTTAAAAGGTGTAATTAGCAAATGAAATTATATCAAATGTACAAGCCTGATATTCACTTTTAACTTCCTTAAATCATGCAGCTCGGCTTTATTTCTCCCTCGTCGCCTCCCACTGCATTCTCGCCAGCAGATAAATGCATTATAATACAGTACAGCGAGCTAAAAGCAGCCGCACAAACTACCTCTCACCCACAAGGCCGAGCGGCGCCTGTAATTGAAAAGATGATGCTGAAAGCGCACGCGGGGCTGGGAGATGCCCCCGTCAATCAAACTTCAAATCGGCCCCGAGCTCTCCTCGGCTGCCGGCTGCTCATTATGGGGATTTGATGTCTACAAAGTGCGTATCGTCTGAGTCAGTGCCGTACTTTCAACGTGGATGTTAAATCTGCGTTAGGATGAAGAGCACAGAGAGAAAGAGAGAGAGAGAGAGAGAGACAGAAAAATGATTCACTCCTTTCTGTTTTCTTGCTCAAACACGAGCGGCCATGCTCCAGTGGAACGACCAAGATGTCTAGAGCAGATTCAGAGAGGAGGAGACTTTTCTCAAACACACACACACACTCGTGTGTGTGTGTGTGTGTGTGTGTGTGTGTGTGTGTGTGTGATAGCGGTCTTAAAGCTGGCACTCTATTACCTCATTTCCACTACACTGGTGCTGGTGCCAGGTGCCAGTTTTG
>JAOTRS010000002.1:2301013-2314215 GCA_028565755.1 Dinotopterus cunningtoni
ATAATATTTGATAGAGATTGTGGGTGTGTGGAGGGGGGGGGGGGGCAATCCATGGCAGGGGGGCATTTTAGCGCATAACACTGGTACCCCGGAGGCCCTGCGGAGCCATGCCCCGAGGAGCCATATCTGCCCCTGTGGCACAAGGGGAACCCAAACCAAGGTGGTTTAATGTCAATGGTTTTAATGTTATGGCTGATCGGTGAACATATATCTGCTTTCAGTGTTTTATTCCCTCTCTTATGCATCTTTCATGCATTGAGTTTTTCCAAACAAAGGCAAAGAAGAAAAAAAAAAAAACACTTTGCAATGTGCAACGTGCAGCATGTTCCATTTTGTTTACTTACTTACGCAAGTCAGGAACAAAAGTCAAGAACATTATTGGTGCATTGAAATGAATGTGATTTGCATTCATTGTGGCTTGTTTCAAGCTTGAAAAAGCGAACCGCAATCAGTGGTGCTGATGGTGGTGGTGGTTGGGGGGGTTATGGGGAAAGAGAGACAGAGCCAGCGAGAGATTCTTAGTAAATCATAACAAAGCACATGAAGTCTGTTCGAAACTGTTCGCTGTCTAATTAATCTTACATTCGGCGAGTGTATCAGGATCAGTGTATTCAGAAGTCTTTCAACAACGAAGCACTGAAATGACCTGAGTTAGACCTTAGTTTTTCCCTCGACAGCTATAGCTGTGACCTTATTTTACGAGCAGCACCCCTTAAGCATGTGGTTTAGAATTTTAGCCAATACTGGACAAGTATCTACAGCATAATGTTATGGTATGGTTTTTTTAAAAGACAAAAAAATGAAGAGATCTTTTCGCAGTGCATGTGCACAAGGAAGAGAAATGCACTTTATGGTAAAATTTTTAATGTAGCCCAAAATAAGAATTCTTTAAAGCTTTTGAGACGTTGGCATTGTTTATCCTAAAACCTTAGACTAAAACACAGTGTTTGTATTTTAACCTCAGTGAGAGAACTGGTTTCTGCAGGGGTCCTCGTCTGTACACATTCCTCAAGTTATCTGGAATTGGCTTTGTTCTGAAATGGAAAAAAAGTAACAGCTTGGCTTTGAAGGAAACAAGTTTAAAGTGGAATCAGAGACCTTCAGGGCTTGTGAAAGGACGAACGTGAATATTCTATAAACACTTTGTCTCCCATCTTTAATTCCTGAAGCCTCACGCGATGTGTAAAAGTCACAGCTTGCTAATTAACCGTGTACATTGGAGCAGGAATCTGTCCTAATATTCAGTTATCTGTACTCTGACTGTAGAATTTATTATATAAATACATAATTTTTAGACATAATCTCCTTGCTTTTGAATACACTTTTGTCCGTCTGTCAACAATCTCTCGTATTCTCTCATTAAAAAAATGTTTTAGGCTGAGCTGCGAGTCACGAATGCACCGCTGTCTTCACTTCTTCATCAGAAGTGAATCTTTGTCCTCGTAGTCTTTTTCTCGGCTGTCTGCTGTAACACGTTCACACAGTGAATGCAATTATACAATTATTTCAGTAGGTATGCTAACATTTATACAATTCTACATTTAGAACTTCAAACAACATTTAAATATCCATTACTACTTTACCAGTGAAGTCATGTGGGCGAACACACTCTTTTGACTAAAACTAACATAGATCATTGTAGCAGTTGGTCTCATCTGAAAAGCCTGCATGTTAATAGTGAATAGTCCAGGCTGGCAGAACAAATAGTCTCCCTCCTGCGTGATTGCTTTTGTATTATTCTCAGGGGAGAGTTTATTTTGGACCTCTTGTAACGCTGTCCTCCTCGCCGATCAGCAGTGTGCCTCATAACGGCCGCCCTGGAGGTGTGTTCACAAGGGAAGACAACCCAAATCAGAAAAAACATTAACCGTCCAAAGTGTCTGGGTTGAGAGAGAGAGAGCGAGGGAGTCTGAAGGTCTAAAAGTCTGAGACTCTTTCTGAAGTGCTCTTGAGGAACGACTGCTCACCACTTCTGAGTCTTCAGGGCTTTACGACTCGAGTACTCGTCTAACACCGAGAAGTTAAGCTCCTGCTCTGACCGTCTGCAGCCTTTTTCTGAAGGAAAAAAAAAACCTTGTATGCTGGTATGGCTTACTGTCAAAAGGCAACTTTCAAAATAGGGCTCCATCCTCAGGGGATGATGCAAGCTCGCAGTAAGCAGTTCAATCAAAGTGCTCGAACCTCCTGTTGCAAAATAAATAAATAAATAGATAGAACTTGAGCGGGCTGAAACAGCTGACGCGACAAACTGCTCAGATGCACCACAGAGACACGGTGATACTGTGTAAGTGCTGGGATTGCAACAGGGAGAACCTTATTGTGAGTTATGATCTAACCACACCTTTTAGCTCATTACACGGTTTAGGAGTGTGAAAACATCATATTATTTGCTACAGCTTTCAGGAAGTATTATTTTCAGTGTTTGGCATTTGATAGAATTCCAGCCTAATATTTATTTGTTGAAAAGACAACCTGAACCTGCTATTGGTCACGACAACCAAAATGTCACGGCGTGTTGGTATTTAAGATTTTAAATAATGACAGAGCATTGCTGTATGTGCGTTAGATTGTTTTGGGGTTCTTTTAAAAACTCACCCTGCTACAGTGTTTTTTCCTTCCAGTCCAGTATTTGTTAGAAGGTTCAAAAGGTTTGTCATATTGTCTCTTTAATGAGGTTAATCTAATTAGCTTATTTAGGTGTGCAAATCTTTTTCCACTAGGGTGGTTAGCTTGTACCATGCCCGAGCAGGAGTTTATTATTATTTGGAGGCCAAAAAAATAACTTTGTACAAAACATTTAAATAATCAAGAAGTTACACAGTAATTCAGTATTTAATAAAGACGTTTTGATGGTTTTTAATGCTTTAAAATGCCATTTAAACATTACTGCCGGTGAATTAAATCCAGTCGCAAATTGCAACACCCCAAACATCTAATTGAAGAAAATCTTTTACAAATGGATCTTAAATATATTTATACTGGAGGCTAAAATTTGTACTGGTTGTGCATCACAGGGACTTTAAATTTTTCCCAGCTGGAAAGGGAGGGATATAAATATGGCCAGATCTGTATTTCAGTGAAAATAATCCTGACTGAAGAGCACCAGTCCGAGCGGTTAAGGCAGCAGTGCAGGGAAGAAAGGCGTTTCTGACCGGGGGAGCCCAGGCACACGTGTGGCTTTATGTGTCTCCGACCCGGGGTTGGTGCTGGAGTTGGGATCAGTAATAGCTGGTGCAGTGTTTCAGATTAGGACCTGTGTCATGTGACCTCGTTTAATTTGAACCATGAATGGCTTCATGTTATTGGCATACAACTCAGTGATTTAGTTTAGACCCTTATTCTCCTTTTTCCTCTTTCTCATCGTTCTTCAGGATAGGAATTAGATTTACAGATTTGGAGAGAAAATAAACAGAAAATGGTGTCTGTTTATTTTAAACCAGGTTACACAGTAGGTGTATCACAGCTGGCTGTTATTAATGCACTGAAGTAAGGAAGGAACAGTGAGGAAGGAAGGGAAGGGTAAGAAAGGTGAAACAGCCGGCAAACGAAACAACTCAGCTCTATTATATGGTGATGTTCCTAAATCATTTCTACAGAAATGTGTGATTGAAGCATCGAGAAGAACAGAACCTACATTTTCCCACCGAAACATTAAAAAAAAAAAAAATTATACCACCAGTCAACTGCTTTCTTCCTTCCTTCCATCCAACCACAGTTACTGCTGTGTTATTGCCCTGTGTTGCTGCCCTGTGTTACTCTTCTGTGTTGCTGCCCTGTGTTACTGCTCTGTGTTATTGTTGCCCTGTCTTACTCTTCTGTGTTACTGTTGTTCTTGCTGCCTGGGGTTGCTGCCCTGTGTTCATTCAGTGTATTGCTGCCCTGTATTGTTGCCCTGTATTGTTGCCCTGTGTTGCTGCCCTGTGTTACTGCTGTGTTATTGTTGCCCTGTGTTACTCTTCTGTGTTGCTGCCCTGTGTTACTGCCCAGTGTTTCTTCAGTGTGTTACTGCCCCGTGTTACTGCCCTGTCTTACTGAACCCGTGTTGCTGCCCTATGTTCATGTTTATTTTTTAAGTTTAACCATCAGTAACACAGTCGTGTTACTGCCCTGTGTTACTGATGGTTAAACTTTGCGTAAGTCAACTACAGCACAATGCACAATTACCCTATATACTGTACATACCAAGAACTTCATTGCATCAGCAGAAACATGATAAATGTCTGTAGTTATCACTTATTTTAATCCCGAGAACAGATGCTGGTGAGCATTGTCCCCCAGAGCCATGTTTGGCATAAAGGCCCTCCTGCAAACCTGGCCTTATTATCTGAACAGCATCCTGTGCTCCTGGACGCTCCAGGGACTCTTCAACTGTCTCTGCAGGTTCCAACATTGTGTCTCAGCTCTGGCGAGTGCAGAGATCAGGCCTCTGCCAGTCAGGTTCATTGCATCCACTTGGAACTTGGAACCAGTCCCACCAGAAAGACCATTAAAGTTACCTGAGCTCTGACCACCATATGTGCAAATACCATTGAACAAAATTAAAACCCACATAGTTATTAATCTTTATCAGTAAACATTACAAATATATGACATATTAATGAGAATTCTAGTCTACATCTGATACTCTTTACCTGCTGTTCAAAAGGCTTTTCAGATCCACCGTACTAGAATTTTAGCCATATATAATTTTTAACATTAATGAGAAGTTTACTGTTTCCAAATAGGTCCTTTAAGGGGTCATTAATAATTAAGGGTTCTCAGTTTTCTGAAAGGTCCCTAATGTTTTTGGATTAAACATGCATCCTTTTATG
This sequence comes from Dinotopterus cunningtoni, assembly GCA_028565755.1. Taxonomy (NCBI): domain Eukaryota; kingdom Metazoa; phylum Chordata; class Actinopteri; order Siluriformes; family Clariidae; genus Dinotopterus; species Dinotopterus cunningtoni. The sequence continues at coordinate 2,305,825 of JAOTRS010000002.1, forward strand.
ATTTCTGAATAGGAGATCGCCGGCCTCTGAGAATTCTATTCTGATAAAATATGAATATTCCAAATATTATCAGTATTATCATACTAACTTATTGCATAAATACTGAATACCTGGTGTTTCATGGTAGGATTTAAGATGTGGAAATGGTGGACACTTATTGTACAGCGATCCACACAGAGCAGTTTACCTTTTTGCTCATCACATCACATTTAGAAGGCTTTTATGGGTCCATAAATATTATGCATAGTATATAATATTATATTACATCCATGAACAAACGGGGACGCATTTTGAAGAAAAGATTAAATATGTCCTGTCAAAAATAACGTAAAAATAACTTAATAATAAGTCCACTCCATTCAATCTGCTTACACCCTCTTCAGTACACAAAATCAAGTGAATGACAAATGATTCGACCAAAAACATTCAATAACATCAGGGGATTGTTTGCATTAAAATAAACCAATCCCCACCTTTCTACGACCTGCTGAGGCATCTGAGTTGTCTGAGTATCTTGCAATGACTCCAATGCATATCTTCCTTATACTTTTTATATTATAAACAATTAAATCTGGACATGTGTTAGTGGCAGAATCCAGCAAAAAATTTGCTTTTCTCGTGTAATTAAGAGTTCTCAGTCTTCTGAAAGGTTCCTAATGTTTTGGAGTTAACCATGAATCCTTTCATAGTTTCTGAAGAGGAACAACTGGATTTTTTAGTATCTGTCTACTGTATCTATCCATCCATCCTGGTTTAAACTTTCCATTTTTATGTTCTTACAATGCAACTTCACCAAGCGTCTAAGTCGTTAATGATTTTTATTTACCATCTTCTGCAGTGTTTTCCATTTCACACTATGCTTCCAGGTTTTAATGATGTTTTCTTTGCTTGATAAAGGGCAAAAATTCAATCCTTTTAAAAAGTTTTTTTTTTCATTGAGCAGTGTATAATGTCATTATTATACATCCGGCATGCTTATTTTTAGTATATTTGGAGGCGAACCTCTCATTAACATTAAAAGTAATATTTCCTGTTTTTTCTCTCTTGCACTTTCTTTTTTAATCTAGCGAGCTATCCATCATTATCAGAAGAAAGGCAATGGCAAACCAATAAAACAACATGACACATAAAAGCAGTCAATATGTGATTCAAAACCACCAAATTTGAATTAATCGTGCTCATTCGTCCTCATCGTATCGACACGCTATTAAAGCGCCCCGCCCAATTTTACAAGTGTGATTGATTGCAGTCTCTTGGCTTTTCAACCTGATCATTGATGCATTAATAGAAAGGAAATTCATTATTGATGGCGTGAGTACAAGCACAATGCGAATAACAAGAAGCAGCTATACAGTACAGATGCTTTTTTTTCTATTATAAGCATTTTTTAAAAAATTGCACACTTTTCAGAGACTCTGAAGTGTACATTTTGTTTACTTTGAGGGAAAAAATAATCAGCATATGGTCCATTTAATGAACGAGGACAGATATTACAGTAGATACAGAGATGGTGTGAATAGAGAATGATTAAAATAAGTCATGGCTGGATTATGTAACCCACACCCCTTGGAAAAAAGCCCCAGTCAACATATCAGAAAACTAGATACCTACATGTATACAGTACATGCACACATATACCTTTTTTTTCATTGTTTGTCAGGAATAAATATTTTAAAAATAACAAAACACATTGGCCGTTAGCAAAGCATGGCAGTGGTAGCATCATCAGCATTAGTCTTAGGCTCTTGGTTTAAACTTATGCAACTTATGTTTAAAATTGAACTAAAGATGAAGAAGTTTAGGGTGAATTTTATTAGATTTTTATTTTATAAACTACTAAATAGTAAACGGATTCTGCTCCTCAGTAATATTTAATGAAGCTAAAGTTATAGCACATACCTGTCTCTTCTCATTATTACTGTACCTGTTGTAGTTTTAAAGTCCACAAAAAAAGGAAAGCATATTTCCATTACAAACTCTCTGTAATAGGTAAAGGTGCCTGATATTTTATTTCCCCCAGCAGATTTTTTTTTCTTTCAGCCAGAACAGCTAATCTTCACTGTCACAGTTTTCAGCCACTTAGCTTCTCAGTTGCCTGCGAAATAAGCTCCTCCGTTTCCTTCCTGCGACTCTTCTTCACTCTTTACTCCGGGTATTTTATGGCAGATGGGCGAGTAGTGTAGCAAGAGTTTCCCACAGCCTGTTTAAAGCAGCTACGTTTAAAAATGCTAAACTCATTGAAAATACTTTAAGGCGTTATCCAGGCAGTGTTTTGATTCAGGATGAAAGTAGGGAAAGTCCGTTTTCAATAAGATGCAAGGCCAAGCTTTCGCTAGTTTTACTAGTTATACTATTTAGGACAGCTTGGTTCAGTATAAGCAGACGACTTGTCTAGCAAGTAAGGAATGAAACACTTTGTTGGGTTGTTCGAGATGAACAATATTGTAGCATTTATAAACAGACGTCTAATCAGCAGTCTCTCTCTCTCTCTCTCTCTCTCTCTGTCTCTCTCTCTCTTTCATCACTAAGAAATCTAAAAACCCAATCTGTCTTGCTGTGACTTGAACATACAGCTTTACCTCTCACTGTTACAAAGCTCTGACACTGGAGACTCCTTCCATACATGTTTAGGCAAAACTTATGAGAGTACGAGAACAATCACCAATCTAAAATTAGAATTTTGTAGTGCTGTTGGTTAAAACTTTTTATTCAAGATATCATCCACACAATGGCAAGGATTAGGTTATATAACCTTCGTGTGTGTGTGTGTATGTGTGTGTGCACGTACGTATCAGGATGTGGAGATCCGCACGAACGCGGCGATGTACCTCCCTCACATCAGCGAGCTGCTGAACCGAGTTCCCCGGCAGATGCTGCTGCTGCTGAAGACCAACGACCTCCTGAGGGGCATCGAGACGGTGCTGCAGACCCGCGCCAGCTCCAGCTCCTTCATCAGCATGAGCCGCTGCTGCACACGGGCACTCGCCAGGTAACACACACGCACAAACACACACACGTATCTCTATAACAGTCTGGGAACAGCCCTTTTAAGGGGAAAGCTTGGATTTTCCCAAGCAGAAGGGACAATTTTAAACTCTGTCCTCTCTGGACAGCGTGTGCGGTATTTCAGCCAAATCGACCAGGCTTACGCCAACTTCATGAAGTAGATCTATGCATGTGCAAGGAAAAGAAATGTCACTCAACATTTCTAGGCAGCCTGACTGCCATACACACATTAACGTAACCTTTCAATCCAGAAACCAAGGTGAGACTTGAAAGTAGTCTAAATAAAAAACACTTTCACCTTGTTTTGTGGAAAGCGGGCGAAGTGGGTTTTATTTTTTTATTTATTTTTAAATCTCAGACACGACAACATCAGACAGAAGTCTCCACTGACATGTAAACATTAAAACGAAATTAATAAATCACATATCACGGTGTATATATATCCTCTGACTGGGGAAAAAAAAAACATCACCTCGAGACACCTGTTGTTTTTTTTTTGGTTGTTGTTTTTTTTTTGCATTTGCATAACATTTCGCACATTTTCTTCTCCCTTTGAGCAGAGCATTTAAGGTAAACCTCCGTTGTAACCTTGAATTCGTCTCGCTCACTTATTTCTCGCCTGTGTTCCGGGGAGGAGATTATCACCGTGACATTTGCCTGTGAAGAAGACGAACACTTTGCTTTTCAAAAGTGGCCGCTCTCGTATTTCCTCTCCTGTTTCGAGCGTTCCTAAGAAGACTCGCGAGGCTCTCAGGGGTCACGTCTTCTCTCAGACTTTAATCTCTATCACGCTTGTCCTCTCGCACACCTCATAAGGCGCCCCGTGGGACGTTTTTGGGGTATAGATACAGATATTAGTGCTCGATAAAACGTGACGGAGTACTTAAGACCAACTTTTTTTTTTCCCTCTCTCTTTTTTTTTAAAGATATTCTCCTATGTCTAGTGTAATAGTCTGACTCAGTGGCACGATTATATTGTACTTTTCTCAGCAGTCAGCAGCCATATTGATTTATTAGCACAGTATTAATGAAGAACTCTGCGTTTGAGGGAAGCTTGCATGTGTATGCGTGTGTGTGTATGTGTTGGGTTTTTTTCCTTGGGGATGATGATGACTGTAAAGCCATGGAGAGATTTGGAAAGAAAGAGGCATCCAGACATGAAACCCAATGTCATCCGCCTGAGTGCGTCTTTATTAAAACCGAACGGAGGCTGAGTGCAGAATGCAGATCTAAAATCCATTACCAGCCCCCGAACACACTGATATCAGGACACGAGAGAGAGAGAGAGACTCTGACATGGCAGTATTGTCACTCTGATGTAGTTCAATCTGTAAGTCTTTGTCGTATCATTATCTCTACAAAGCTGCACGGTGATGTTAGTGCACCATCACGAGATAGCGTTCGACCCCGAGACCTTGTATTACAACCCACAAGCCCTCCATTGTAATTATTATTATTAAGATAATGCTTGTAAATCTTTAATACGTTTTTGTTTTTGTGGTAACAGTGATGGAACACAAGGATTAACACACAGTAAATGGATCTGAACAGAGTTTAGTTTTGTTTTGTAAGGAGATGTCTAATCACCTTTACGGAAGGAGTCTCTAGTGTCATGAATTGTCAAGACTTGTTATGACAACAGGCATAAACAAAAAGGACCAGGTTATGGCTATGTCTATTATGTCGTCATTGGTAAATTTTCAATTAATTATGGAGAGACCTGAACCACTTAATGACCAACATGAGCCACTTACGAAGAACATAACAATGACTACAATCTACCGATCAATAACTTACAAAGTCCTAAGGACCTCTACGATCAACCTACGATCAACCTACGAAATGCTAAAGACCACTACAATCCACTTGCCAATTATTTACAATGTGCTAAGGACCACTTTGATCCTCCTATAAATAACGTAGAAAGTTCTAATGGACAGAACGATCTAACATACAAATAACTTATAAAGTCCTATTGACCGCTTCAATCTTACTATAAATAACTTACTTAGTCCTAAAGACCACTATGTGGAAACATGGGAAAAAGGTCTAAGTCTTTTCCTTCATGTATATCAGCCTTCATTTTCTTTAAAAAAAATTGATGCCATAAAGTTAGCCTCTGAAACATTTAAACATCATAAGTGACGTCTATAGAAAACCTATCATGTAATGTTGATGTTACGCATCAAAGACAAAAGCCAAACTCTTATGGTAGGGTCCGAGCTACTACTTATAACACTGTGTGCTGTTTCTAAATGACTTTTTTTATTTTTTGCTTTGCATTGTATATTTATGTCAAAGGTGTCACTTTGACTATGTCAGAGACTCACTTTATCAGACTTACGAACATATCTGACTTACAAACGTGCTCCTTGAATGGAACTCGTTTGTAAGTCGGGGACTGACTGTAACTGTGAATAGATAAAAAAAAAAAAAATTTCTCATTCAGATATAACGATATATAAAGCACTAGATATGAGTTTAGCTACAAAGTTACTGTAGATAGCTAGGTATAATTTTGGCTTTATATTAAACTAAAGATACACTCTGTCAGCATAAATAAAGACAATGCGCTCTTGTTGGTACGTAAGGCTTGTATTGTGGAATGTGACCTAAAAAGTTGATTTTGGAATGAATTAATAAAACTAAATTAAATGGAAATCTGTGAGAATTATTTTGATATTGAGCAAAGTGTTTATGATGATCAGATCAGTGTTGTCTGTTGTCCTGCAGTCCTGCAGCTCGAGGATTGTACATGTGGTGGTTAGACAACACAAAAGAACACAAACATGCATACTGTATATTTTCACAACCTGCTGTCGCTGCCACAACCCGGTTGTTGTGTGTGTGTGAGTGAGAGAGAGATAGAATTTCTTGAGACAGCACTAATCTAGACCTGATCCTGTCAGGTCTAATGACATTCATCAAGTCACTGTCGACTTCACAAGGAAAGATAATACAGCGTATACTGTATATACACTCACAGCATTCTTCAATAGGAAGTACTGTACACCTGTACACCTGCTCAGCCATGTAGGTATCCAATTAGCCAATCCTGTGTCAGAAGCAACAATACATTTTTTAGGTGAACTTCTGAACTGCTCAAACCCTCATGACCCCATGACTCCATCATGTTTATGTCACTTGCTCGCTAAATATGAACCGCCACCCAAGTATCCGAGCTGCTTTTTCACTGACGGATGAGGTAGAGGGGGGCGCCAATACATTGCACACAAAATGAGACAGGCTAAAGACTGTAATTGTACACTTATAAAGTGACCTGTGTGGTGGGTGCATATGACAAAATGACCATTGTGTAGCGTGTAACTCGATACACAGCTTTAAATATTTATGAATGTACCAGAAAGCAGCAGGAGTTTCCCTTAGAGATGCGTCATACAGAGCGTAAGCAGATATTCCAGCGTTCAGTCTGAGACAATGAGTGGATGATGAGGGGTCATAAAAATACCAAAGTGTTTAATAGAGCACTTAGACGAGACTTTATACACCCCAGGCGGCGTATGAAGTCAGGGAAGGTTATGACTTACATCAAAATAATGGAAAAGGATGTATGTTTAATGTGCCGCGGCGTTCAAGTTAAACTGGGACTTTAGGTGTAAAAAGTATACACAACACAGTTTTGAGAGTAAAAAAAAAAAGAAATCACTTTATTTCTTTATGTAATCCCCTAATACACTAATGCACTTATCCCAGTGTTTCACTAGTGCTTGGATACCATCGTGGTAGAAAGTTTTCTCAGTACGCCGGAGCCATGATTGAACTGCCTGCTTCACGTCTGAAACGCCGGCCCCCCAGGAACTCCTCGCGGAACTTTGTGCGGAAATGGCTCCTTGCAAGTTCAGGACTGCACAAGGGATGTGGCAATAACTGTCAGACAAGTTCCTGTAACGTGCCAGTTATGGTGAATGATTGTGTGTACAGTTCCCACAGACAGATGCGTCTCTTCTGCAAATTTTTGACAAGTTAACAGCCGGTTTTAAAGGATCAGACGTTCCACTCGTTAAATGCAGGGAATCTTTATTTACGGACTCACGGCCTTCTTTAAAACGTTTGCACCATTCAAATGTTTTACTGCGGCTGGGAGTCTCATCACCGTACTGTGCCTGAAGTCTTCTGTAAATGTCAGTCGCTTTACTTTCCTTATTCACATGCAATTTCATGACAAGTCCCGGTTTAACTTAAACACCCCTCCTGATTATTATTATTTAAATATGTATATATAGTGACTCCCACACTCTGACACCCAAGGTCACTATATTTATTTTTAGTTCCTTATATTTTTCTTCTGGAAAAGAAACACACAAAAAACACAAACCAATTAATTTTATTTTGACATGCGTTTCAGTTTTTACTTCCTGGTCTCCTGTCCGTCTTGCTTAAAACCATGCTTAAAGCTTGCATTCAGTATGAGACTTTTTTTTATTTTATTTTGGACAGTAAGTAAAATCTAAAATGAGACCAATAAAATATTGGATGTCTGGCCATCTGAATCAGTTTATTTATAATGTGTTTGTATTTGTTAAACCTCTTCAAAACTACAAAGATTTTTTTTTTTAATTTAGGCATGAATAAAAACAAGTAACTATTAGTAATTAATGATAAGATTAGTAAATTTTTTTCTTAGTAAAAGTTTTGTTTACAAGGTTCTAGATGCACAAACCTAATAAATTAGTAAAGTGAGAAATCGAGGAATAAAAAATGTGTGCCCTCTTGTTGTGTACTATTTAGTGGACATGTGAGGTACATGCGGAAAAGCGTTACGCAAAACCAACATTATTTCTTAAAGGCAGGTTATCGATTAATGTTTTATTAACATCCCTAGTTTACAGTTTTTTAATGCTTGCTACGTTTATACAGTAGACAGCTGAAACCTATGTCATTAAAATGTATTAAAAGCTAATAATAATATAGTTGTAAGCAATGATGGGCGGGCCCAAGCACCTGCACCATTGCCACCCGGGCGCTCCACACAATCTGTGTGTTTTTGGAGCATGTTTGGACCTCCAAAAAGCCCCCGGATGCTGATGTCACTCAGTGTGATGTGAATAGCTGAGCTGTTTGAGATATCAAAAATCCTGTAGAAAATATATGCATCCTCATTGTTTTATCATCATTTGGCCCCGGTTTGATTGTGATCGTATAAATTACCTAGGAGGAGTACAGTTTATCAAAATCCATTGATGCGTTTTGCAAACAGCCCATAACATGCATAGTGAAAATTGTTCATCTCAATGAGATCTAAATGTCTACCAATGTGTGACATAGATTCATGTAAGTGTGTATGAGCTACAGTGGCTTGCAAAAGTATTCGGCCCCCTTGAACTTTTTCACATTTTGTCACATTACAGCCACAAACATGAATCA
>JAOTRS010000002.1:2416557-2430419 GCA_028565755.1 Dinotopterus cunningtoni
CAAGCCACCAAAAGTATAATGCATTGATTATATAATAAATAAAAATGATAATCGTTGGCAAATTTCTGAGGTATAAAGAATAAAACTGTTGCTTTTATAAGGAAACTTTGGAAACAGAAACTCTTACATCACATTTTGTATTAGTGTTTTATTTCTTTATTTGTAAATATTAGCATACATGTGGCAATTATACAGTAGTTGTCTCATTCCAAAAGCATTGTTTTTATTGGATTGGCCAGGTTCTGTCACCTTACAGCCCCTACACACTTACTCTCACACACACACACACACACACACACACACACACACACACACACACACACACACAGCCATATCTGTAATATCACATTGGACCCTTTAGCATGGCCAGTCTCTCATTAAGTATTAAGTGGCACTGGATTAATGGCAGAGGGAAGCAGCTGGTGGTAAAGTGTGCTGGTGTCTTTAGTAAAAACAACACTCATTTTAATTAATAATTGATCACCGCTTCATCCAGAGAGACTCCCGGTGACATTTGATCTGTATTAAGAGGTCAGCGAGTCTCTTGTCGACGTCTCGCTTTGCTCAGAAACTCCCTGCTTGAGGCTGGGAGGATGAGCTCAGGTTTAGTGGCTGTGGTGCAAGCGTAGAATGTTCAGATATAGATTTTGAGATTGCTTTCATTCTTTACTTATTTATAAACAATTACTACTGAAACGTACACGTACATCTTCAAGCAGGCCTGCTGGGAATCCATGCTTTCTGAGAATTAACAGTACCTGATACTATCTAATAGGAAACATTTGACACAGCAATTGACTTGTTTTTGCAGTTGTTATGATTGAAAAGCTTATCGAGGAATGATTCTGGTCTGTTTTAGGAAGAGTGCTTTAAATGAAATGTACTGAAATCGCACAAAGTTACCTAGTAAATGATGAACTGTAATAAATACACATCTTATGCTGTTAATGTTACAGACTATAATTTTTTGGGGGGGTTTTGGAAGCCGTGTGACTCATTCTGGCCTAATCCCTTAATCTGTACTCGCTCCATACTGTAGTGTATGTGGGCTAATGGACTTGCAGAGAGAAGTGGGATTTGCACGTGGATCAGTGGAGGATGGCTCATGTGACACGTGAATCACATCCATCCCCTCATCCAGTAGACTTTATGGTTCCCTGTCGGAATAGATTCTCAGAGATAATGTGTTAAAAGGGTAAACACATGGGGATGTTCAAGTCAAACCAGGATTTGTGATGAAATTTCTGGTGAATGAAGGTGAAAACAAATAACATTTACAGAAGACTTTAAACACAGTATGAGACCCCTAGCTGCGGTCAAACATTTGAATGGTACAGGCATTTTAAAGAAGGCTGTAAGTCCGTGAATAACGATCTTGGCCGAGGTGGCTGTAAATAACGATCTTGGACATTCAGAGAGTGGAACGCCTGATCCTTGAGAATTGGTGGATTACTTGTAAACTCAAGTCACACAATCATTTTCACCTCTCCCTCTGTAGATATTGAGAAAACTTAATGGTATCCAAGCACTAGTGAAACGCTGGGATAAGTGCATTAGTGTAGCAGTGGATTATATAAAGAGATCAGATGGAATTCAAATTGGAAAATTATGATTTTTTATTTTTAAAATCAATAATCTATTTCTAGTAAAAATGTATCTTGTAATGCTGGGCCTTAGTGATCTATAGTTGTAAGCCTATACCGTATAATAATAAGCTTCTATACAGCTGGCTGTACCGTTCACACCGCAGCTGGATGCCATCGCAGCTGGACGCCTACACTGGCCGTGATGAGCAAATCAGCCCCAGTTGCTCAAGAGCCACCAATCAGCTTCAATGCCAGACGGCTAGGCCGAAGAAGGCTCTTAAACCTGTATAGATATTCACGAGTAAGGACAGTTACTTTGTTGGACATACTTTATTATTTATTAAAACATCTAATATGTGATCCCATCCATCACTGTGGATCAGCTGTAGGTAAATCAGTTTTACTGGTGCCTGGTGCCAATAGACTCTGGGTCTGGTGACCACATGGACTGACTTGATGAAAGATTTTTCTAGCATGAGTGAAATGTGGGATTTTTTTCCCCCAGATATTGCAGCTGCAGACAAATTAGATCACTATGAGCATGTTTATTCATGCACTTTACTTTTACTGTGCACTCATAAATTCTGCAGGTGGTGTTTTTCATTTCCTCTGCGCTTTGTAACATGGTTATAGTTGAAGAAGTGAACTGTAATGTTAGAAAGACAAATTAGGAAACTTTATTGGATAAATGTCTTCACCATGGACTTACCATTTTTCAACTTTAAACAGAATCTATAGTAAGTGAAGCAGATTTTTCAGGTTTCGTGGCTGCACTTGTTTTTTCTGGTTGTACACTGAGCATTTTTATTGGTCTTTTAAGATTATTACTTGTCCTGGTGTATGAGATTATGCCAATAAAATTTTGGCTGAATTCTAAACAGGCTGTTTAATCCTACATGGTCAGTATGTTTACATGAGGTTGTGTAAATTCATGTTTATCTAACTAAAACCAGACTTTTAATAAACATGTAAATGTGTTAGCCTAACTGAAATTGTACTAAATCTAACTATTCAAAGCTTCTTCCACAAGCTATACTGTACCTCGATCATACACACGAATCAGCCTAGGCTTTGTTCGCATGCTTCACAGTTTTTTCGACGGGAAAAGCTACTAACAGAATAGCGTTGATGTCTGCCTTCGGATAACCTTATAACCATAAGGGATAGCGTGCATCTCATTTGTACAAAAAAAAAGCTAGTGATTTTTTTGTTTGTCACATAATAGGCCAAAAGGAAAAAGGACCAATACTAACTTACTGAAAGAGGCATACTGTATCACCACTTATAGTAGTGGAGTCGGATATGAGTCGATCAATAAATCGATTCCCGTGCCATGCTGATACTAGGACCAGAACAGTAGTCCAAATAAATGACCCAGGCGAACTATAACTATAGCTTGACTTCACATGCAAACGTAGTGAATAAAATGATAGACCTTCCCGTACTTGTTTCTGTGCATTATCTTATGCCCATTTTCACTGTTATATTTTTTATAAGCCATGTAGCAGTATTGTAGGCTTGGACACTTCCAAGACTTTGTTCTCAGCTCTCTCTGGTGGCAGTGGAGATAAAAGCGATAACGGCTCCCCCGATGATTTCAACTCGACCAGAAATATCCTTTAAGATGTTTGACTTTTCTTGGTTCTGACCACAAAAGCATATCAAATCTGGTCCAGTGTAAACCTTTCTACGAAAAACAGAGATGTTAAGTTTGGTTCTAATCTATTTCCATCCTCTCTTCCAGCCCGAGAGGAGAACGTGGCCACCTTCCGAGGCTCAGAGTACTTTTGCTACGACCTCTCTCAGAACCCCATCCAGAGCAGCAGTGACGAGATCACGCTCTCCTTCAAGACCTGGCAGCGCAACGGGCTGATTCTGCACACGGGCAAGTCGGCCGACTATGTCAACCTGGCGCTAAAGGACGGCGCCGTGTCCCTGGTCATCAATCTAGGTTCTGGGGCCTTTGAGGCCATCGTCGAGCCGGTCAACGGAAAATTCAACGATAATGCCTGGCATGATGTCAAAGTTACTCGCAATCTCAGACAGGTAATGTTAAATAGACGAAGCTTTGGGGGTTTGGCATTCTTGTGGTAGTCTCCCACCTAATGAATTGTTTTTCTTTAAAAATATATAATGCCTGTCCTGTTTATTTGCCTTCACTTTTTTGATGACTTTCTAGACCAGCTATCTCTCCCCAAGGTCTTTACTAAATACTTTTCACCTCAGGGTAAGCCTTTTTAAGTGTTAACCTCCGTCATAGGCTATCAGTGGTGTGATGGCTTCGAGAGGTTACATTGCTGTTTTTCCACCTCTCCCTCTGTAGATATTCTCTTTATTCGGGCAAATAGCACTTCTTATCAGCGTGGCACGGAGACGCTTCAGCCAAGCTCAACCGTGCCATTTACCCACAGCCAATTTTTTGTCGGTTAAATCGTTGGCTGCACCGACTGCATTTTAAAATATGTAAATGTTCTGGGTTGGTTTTGCACCTCAGCAGCAGATATTTTTGGCATGGGCAGATGCAAAGGTGATGGCGCCCCCCTGAGCTCCATCCATCAAGATCAACACGCATCTCTGTTTTATCTCTTTTATTCACACTTTATGTATTTTTTTTTCACAATCATAGCTGGAAATAAAAGGCTGTGCATCTTGCGAATGCATCTGCTCAGTTGAGGAACATTGGTTATCACGTCTTCAGTGTGATATTTGCAGAAATGTTCGGTACAGGGATTGACATGCATGCTGCTTGTCATAAAAAGAAAAAAAAAAAAAAAAAAACGCACTACAATAAAGATGATGCTGAATGCATTCGGTATTTATGAACCCTTTTAAAGTCAGATAAGTTATTATCTGTTCTACATGTTCGACACGCACAAACTGTGCTATTTTAGGAGTAGGGGGTAAATGAATCTTGGTCTTTTTTTATTTTTCTTTCTCTTTCTCCCAATTTCACTCTTTCATATTTTTGCTACTCAGTCAAAGCTAACCACTCATGGAACGAGTCTGTTGTACTAACTGTTACCAGAACGACTAATGAAGCTCCCTAATTATTCATCAATTTTGTTTTGATTTTTACGTCATTTTTTTTTCTTGAGAGCTCTTTTTGTTCACTGTTTAATTTCCTTTCTTCCCCCCTTTTCACAAAGCATTCAGGCATTGGACACGCTATGGTAAACAAACTACATTGTCTGGTAGATATCATTCCTATTGTCCTTTTCTTTTGGTTTGCCGTGTGCTCTCCTGGCCCTCTTCCTTTTTTCTTTGAGTTTCTTTCTAAACGTCATAATCGACTATCGACCAAAAAAAGGAAATGGGGTTGGCATTCTAGGTGTTCTTCACTTTCTCCTTGTCCTGTTTTCTTCCTCATCATGGCTTTTACTCCGTTTTTTTTTTCTCTGGCTTACTCTCTCTGAACTTCCTCCTCCTCCTCCTCTCTTCAAAAGACCTTGATTTGTGATTTCGTAGGCTGTAGTGGTTTAATAAAAGCCTTTCTTTTTTTGCCGGATACTGTTGACGAAACTGACAGAAGCTTTCCACCAAGAAACTCAGTGAATAAATATAAAATAAGAACAGCCAGTGGGCAGGGGAGCTCTGACAGTTGTTTCCAGTACAGACTTGCATGGCGCGCCAAATCATCTCCATTTTCACTGCAGCTTTTTCTGTGATCTTCACCACTAACAACTTCATTACCCATTACCCATTGTGTACCGTGCACATTGTTATCTTCTCATCTTCCTCATCGCTTTCACATCTATGGCTTTCCTGTTCAATTGCATGTGTTCCTACAGCTTGGCTTTGCATGCCGCCTTAGGCTGAAGTAGCACATTAGCATCCGTATCCTTCATACAGGAATTAAATCTCATTAAAACCCCCACAGAGCTTGCTCATCAGTAGTATTAGTAAACCATGCAGCACATTTTGGACGCATGCTTATCAATGTCTGAACTAACCAATCAAATAAAAGGAAAAAAAAACTCAAAAACTCCATGGTTTGCGACATTATACTAACCTCTCAGACTTAACCAAGATCCCAAAGTAGTTAACCCATTTCTTACACCATCAAAGATAAAGAAAATATCCCGCAGATATATTTTCTTTACCTGCAAGAAAAGAACTGACTGATAAGAACCCAGTGCTGCTAATTAATCCCCAGTGTTACACCAGACAACTGCTCCCACTGCTCCTACCAATGGCGTTCAAAAAGTCACAGGTTCTGAGGGTCAACAGTGGATCTCTCCCCTTCCTTTCTGTCGTGTTCACATTAACAGGTCACCATCTCTGTGGATGGCATCCTTACCACCACAGGCTACACACAGGAGGACTACACTATGCTGGGTTCAGATGATTTCTTCTACGTCGGAGGAAGCCCGAGTACCGCTGACTTACCTGGTTCACCTGTCAGCAACAACTTCATGGGCTGCCTCAAAGAGGTAAGTGGAGTGAAAAGTGGTTAGGTGTTCATGTGATATAAAGTCAAAACCAGGAGCTGTCAGGGATCATGGGTTGTAGGGGACTAGGAACTAGGATCATTAGATTTTCTCTGTTACCTTAAGAACCCTTAACTGATGCTCTTCAAATGAACTTCATCAAGAATTCCAAAACTGTGTCCATAAGTGTGATATTTATAAAAGGATACTACACAGAATCTTTGCACGGAATGGCCTTTTTCTTAAGTCCAAAGAACCTTTTGTTTTGCCAGATGGAGCTCTTAGTACTCCATAGTGAGAAGGTTAGAATCTCAAATCGAAGAGTGCATAAATCTATTACAGGCTAATGAGACATAATGATATCATTAACTACAAAACAGGTTCAGGTGATTATGAGTGCTGGTGCCAGAACAGAGCAGAATGCCAAAACCGGTGCCAAACAGAAAGCTTTTCGGGTGATCGATCAGTGCATTAGCCATAGCGAGGTTTTCTCAACTCTCTGTCTCACGTCCTGTTTTGCATCTCACCTCGAACCCTTTGTCCTCGCAACACAAATGAAGCAACTTGGAATGGAACGTTGAAGCAGTGGAATAGATTTAATAAAGCTTATCTTGTGAGAAGAACAGAGTGGACACGGGTCTCCATGGAGCACCCCGATAATGAAATTCACTGGACTTCTACATTTTCTCACAATGTGAAATTGTTTCAGCTGTATTAAATTTGGCTTTTCAATTGCTGTAAATTATTTGATTAAGGTTGCACTAGTCTAGAGAAGAAGCTTGGATGATTGGTTGAGATGAGATTCTGCATTCTGGTGCTTGTCAAGATTGCAGTGTAACATGAGTGGGTTGGTGCGAGGGGCTGTAATCTGAAGGGAAGGAATCTCCAAGTAGAAAAACTGTACTGATCTCATGAGATTTGCTTTATATAAGAAATCTTTTATAAATGTGAGGTAATACCGATGTCCCCACAGTGTGGAAAGCTATTCTTTAGGGTGAAGTAATATACCCTTTATGCCTGGTGGCCGTAATCATTAAAATGATCATTTTCTTAATTTAGCTTCGAGTGGGTTGTTAATCTATAGCAACATTAATGTGGAGATTTTCTGTAAACCTTAAGTGTATAATATGTTACACTGTCTGTTGCCTTTGTAATGTGTGGAAAAATCTAAAGAAGTTCATCTATTGTCAGATTCAGTTTGGATAGCGACTATTGCTCCTGGCATGCTGCTCAAATCCTTACACGTTAGCGTTTTAATGCGTTTTAAAGTCTTGTTACCAGGACTTGATATCAGACACATTTTAGCAAAATGTGGATCCCATGTATGTGAATATAGAAATTGGATTTGTGATGTCACAGGTCCTTGTGTTACATAAAAACTAACTGGGTCACCGGAATGAGTAGTGAACCTGGAGCTCTAAGAATCAGAAGGTTTAGCAGCAAGGTTTGCTCTATTGGATTCTTAAAAAGTTAAATATACCACAGACTTGGTATTGAGGCAAGTACCAGCAAATCCCATGCTTTTCCATGCATTAAAGATCTCTTTAATATAAGATTTTAATAGTTCCATGGATCAACACCAAGTTAGGGTCAAAATGCTTGGTATCATTGGTTACGTCATCTCGCTTGGTTACTTTTTGCCAGCTAGGCCACCTTTGGTAGACAGATACAAAGCACAAAGTCAAAGAATGACCCCGAAGATCCTTTAAAATCTGCAAAAATGATTAAGGGTATTTTGCGAAGATAACGGCCTAGAGCCATCTTGTATATTTTTGAAAGTGTTAGTTTTGCTATGGCTGTGGGAAGTTAAGACTCTGAGACTGTAGGACAGTGGGAGCGTGGGAAACGTATGTCCCTTCCACACTCTGACAAAGACCATGAAGGTGCAACTGCATCATAAAAATATTGAAGAACGCAGTGGCAACAGGGTCAAAATGGTACAACAAATGTGCATTTATCAAGTTCGTACTAAAGATTTATACTCATGTTGTCACTAATTTCCTATCACACTGATGATCACGCGCTCACCAGGTTCAAAGAGATCTTGTCATTACTATGTCCGATCAGATTGCACCTCATTCTTACCAGGAACTTATTACGTGCTTACTACTTCGTCATTGCATCCAGCGGGTTGTTATAAATACAGCAGCACACAAAATGCTTTCATTACCAAGTGTTGGTGTGAGGAATTGGGTCCATCATTTATATTAAATTCTCAGAATGTGACATGCTGATATATTGCTCCATGTGCACTATACACATTGTGAACACCAGAAGAACATAGTATGAACTTATTGTGGCCTTCTACCACATGGCATGGACCTGCCATGGTCATAGCACAAGCCTGAAGAGATGATTGTGAAAACGCCAGTGACCAGTCGTTCTTATCAAGTTCCCCCTGTCTTACTTTGACCACTTTTACCCCAGGTTTCTTTTGAATATATCCAAGGTAGCTTTACATCAAGGGTGACAATACTATGTCCTTACTGGTTTCTGCTGCGTTCTTGGGAATTTGTATAAGTTCTTACTACGTTCACCCAATTTTTTGAGGATGTACTGTAGTGGGGACCGCGGCTCAGTGTGACAGGGTTTTGGAAACAGTGCCGTGGAACGCAAAGAGGGTTGAACATAAAAATAGTAGTATCTTCAGAGTAGATATTCCTAAGAACAAGGAGACAAAGAACATTGGGCCCTAGAAATATAAGTCTTGTAATGTCTTGTATTGCCAGTTTTAATGTTTCTAAGATATTTTTAGCCATTTTATGGAAAGCTGCTAGTGGTTTCTGAACTATGCTAATGTTAGCATAGATTATATTCAGCATGTCAGTAAAATATAAGTACATATCTTTTCTCAATTAAATGTATTTTTTCATGGTTATGTGACTATAGAGAGACGTTTTGTTATTTGATGAGTACTCCACCTTGTGGCCAGGGAAGCCAACTGCAGCTAAGTCAACCTGCAGAAAACACCACAATTCACACAATTTACAATAGCATTGCTCATTCCAAGCATAGATGTTGACACCTTTACTGACTACGTGTGATTGGATCTTGTATATATTGTTTTTACTTGAGAAAGCCTGAAATGCACATTTATATTATATATTTCAGGGATAGCTCAGTGGTTAAGGCATTGTTCTACAGTTTGGAAGGTCCCAAATTTGAACCCCACGCCTACCAAGTTACCATTGTTGGGCCCTTGAGCAAGGCCCCTAACCCTCAAACTGCTCAGATGTATAATGAGATAAAATGTAAGTCGATCTTGATAAGAGCATTTGCCAGGGGCCTGAATGAAAATATATATTACATCAGTCTTCAGTCTTCAGTCATCATTTATTTTCAGGCAGAAATGTCTTGTGAATCTTATTTAATGTACCTTTACAGGTTGATTCGAGATAACTTCACATCACTTAGTTTTCATCTTCAAGCTTAAGGTTTGATAATGAAACTTAAAAATGAATAAAATATGGTAGGATAAATAAAGCTATGAAGATCAGATGCTTTTGTGATGAGTTTTCTCACGGATAATTGAGAGTTTACTAAGTTGTTTCAGGGAACCTGGATATAACCATAACCACTATGTTGTTTTATATTTTTTCAATAACTGTCTGACCTAGAGCATTTTATTATTTTTCTTATTATACAATCAGACACTAGGACAAGTGTGTGTGTGTGTGTGTGTGTGTGTGTGTGTGTGTGTGTGTACTGTATGTGTGTGTGTGTGTGTGTGTGTGTGTGTGTGTGTGTATGTGAATGGGCCGTAATGACCAGTAAGAACACCCGAGCCTGCTTCCACATCACACACTCACTGTATGTTCATTGTGGCTGTCATTTATCACCATGTTAGTCTCTAAAAACACACTTCTGTCCTGCTATCCGAGCTTGGGTCCTGGAACCTGCCCTGTTCTCCAGCTGTGAAGTGTGTCACTGCAGTCGAGGGTTGGACAGATGGGTCAAACCACTGTGTACCACTCCTACTCCCCACCCCCTGCATCCCAAACATCCCCTCCAGCTGTTCTGTTCGGATAAGTGGTGTTAGGAGGGGGTATCTGGCATGGGTTCAGAGTCGGAGTGCCTGAAGAATGCATCCAGCTCCAGAAACAGCTGTACCATTTTGCCACCGCTGTCACACCGATGGTGAAGGGTTGTAATGAAATAGATATGCTAGTTAAAGCTGTGGCAGAGGGCCGAGGGTGCCATTTAATCAGTCCTTTTACTCAAACTCAAAATGCAAAAGTTTAAATTTTTTGTATTTAAGAATTTTAAGCAAATGAACAAAGTTGTTAAGTTGATGAAAAGATTTAACAGCAACATCTTAAAAACATTATCTAATCGTAAAGTCAACTCAGAAATATATTCACGGTTTAAGTGATGCGAGCCGTCTTTTTTCCAGCCTCATGAGATCTGATGCAAAGCGCCAACTGAATGCCACCTGGCATCCTTGACTAGTGAATAATCTATACCAATTTCCAACTTTTCTCCAGCTTGACCTGGGAGCCATTAATTCTAGCAGAGTGGTGGGCAGGCTCTGTAGGCAGAGATTTATAGTACGTGCAGACAGCTGTGGATGATGAATTGGCATGTCACTTCAGGCCCACCGCAGACGGAGAGGGGGCCACGGGCATGCACAGGCCCATGCATGGTCATTCCACCAGCGCCCACGCATCACGCTGAAACCGAACTGCCAATCAAAACAGTAACCTACGGGCCTTTCTTTCCTCTTTACTTTGATGGCCCTTCCATCAGGTGCCTTGATTTAAATGAGTGTTATAGAAACTGTCATGAAGCAGCTGTACAGAAACCCAAATGTAGATTTAATGCCGTGATGACAATGATGAAGTGGGGATAACTAATATGAACCTATGCTCTTCTGGTCGATGATATTAATTACAGAAATAAATACAAAATACAGTGGTATGCTAATCTATGCAATGTACAAGGGGTTTTCAAGTCAAACTAGGACTGGTAAATGAAGGCATTAAACAGATTGACATTTACGGTAAGCTTACAGTTATAAAACCCTCAGCTGCAGGAAAAACACTTGCATCATGCATCTGTGAATGACAATCCCAGCTGAGGTGGTTTGCAGCCCACTGCAATCGAGCCCATGAACATTCAGCGAGTGGAATCCCTGATCAACAGATAACTTGTCACCAACTTGTGGAAGGGATGCATCTGTCTGCAGGAACTGTGAGCCCTTGCACATTACAGGAACTCGGCTTAGAGTTATTGCCACATCCCACGTACTGTCCTGACCTCAATCCAAGCCATTTCCACATGCTGGACCAATTAAGGAGTTCCTGGGAGGCCAGCATTTTTGATGTGAAGCAGACAGTCCAATCATGGCTAAGTGCATTAGTGTAGCAGGACATTATATAAAGAAATAAAAGGAGGTTTTATTCTTGTAACTGTGTTCTGTTATTCTGAAAAATCAAAAGTCCTGGTTTGTCCTTAACACACTTCATACTGTATGTGATGTTGACTATTTCATTGTGCTTGCAATTTGATTATGTAAATAAATGACTGAATTCAATGTACAGTACGCTCCTTTAATGAAAGTGCCCCCAAACTTTGAGGGTTAAGCCGGCACTCATCTGTACAATCCAGCAGAACTTAAGTTGATTCCTAACTTTATCCAGCTGTGAATATGACACATTGTGATTTAGGAGTACAGGACAGACTTTATGATTGCACTAGCAGTCTGTGTGATTGTATGATAATCGTACAGCTGAGGCTTACCGTGAATAAGATTTTTAGTCGAAGCTCTGTCTACCCACAGCACCTTCATTTCCACTTGCAGTTTATTTCCAAGCGAGCCTGCGAGGTGAGATAACAGCTTGATGAAATTCGACTCCCATATTCAAACAAGTTTTATTCGGCCTTTTGCGCTCGGTTGGCCTCCGCGCTCACTCGATCTGTTTCATCCTCAGACTTGAAATGGGCACATGGTCACGTTACGTCGTTTCCTCTTCCCGTATAAAAGAAGGCTCAATTACTCCTCGTTTTATAACCTCATGTCCCACCAGACACACCTTACTCCAGGTGCTGATAGATAAAGCGTCTGTATTCCATTCAAATGTCACGATGGCGCTGCCGCTGCTGCTCAGGAAGGCCTCGACTTGCCAGTCTTGACACCCAAGAGGGCGAATATTTGTTCTGTTTTTCAACCCAGAACGATGCCGGTAACCTTTCTACGACGATTAATCACCCCACTCAAAGTCAATTAATTCAATTTGGTGCTCTTGAGAGGATCGTTTTTGACAAACAGTTTAAACGTATTCGACACATGAAATGTGATTTCAGAAGTCTAGAGCGGATCGGTTCCGAGAGGAGAATGGACAGTTCATGGGCAGCGCCCCAGCTGGAATTAACCAGCTGACATTTCAGGTGCCGTTTGAGTTCATCAACGTGACAGCGCTTTAGGACGGTTTAAACCGAGGAGGATCAGCTGTCTCTAGTGATGAATGGAGATTGCTGGGGTGAAGCATGATACTAAAACAGAATGGAAAATAATTTGGGGAGGCATCCGAGAACACAAATAGAAGCGTTAAAGTTACCTTTGCTAAAGATTTTTGGTTAATTGTTTTATTTTTCTGATCCCATTTTCAGCCTTTGATTAGCTGGTTTTCAATTTAAATAAAGATCAAAACTGATATTAAGCTGAGAAAAATTTATATATGTAAAAAAAAAAAAAAAAACATGCTGTTAAGCTTTCTGTTCTGATTTGTACTGAATCATTTTCTAAAGTAGAGCAGCTGCAAATCCCAGGCTCATATTAATTCACTTGTTCCCATGCATTATTATTTTAACATCATACACAGTATGGTGAACGTGCAACTAAAAAAAAATGTTTTCTGTAAGCAGCTGTTTTTTTTTCAAGCTAGCGTAGCAGATGTTAAGTTATTCAAAGGTGGATTGTGGCAGTTTGTGGGTGGTTTGTAGTCTTCATACCGGAGGTGGTTCATACGTCTTGTAATGGATTGTAGAATACAAAAACATGCCAAATACCTTGACAGCTTTTTGGCTAAATCCAACATTGCACAATAAACTAATAAATATGAGGCGTGTTCAAGTCAAACCAGTACTTGTGATGAAAATTCTGGTGAAAACTGTAAAGGCATGAAAATGATTGACGTTTATGGAAGAAGTCAAGCATTGTACGGTGATGAGACTCTTAACAGCAGCAAAACTTTAGTGAAACATTTTAAACATTTGGTTTGTGAATGATGATCCGGCCGAGGTGGCTCGGAGTACACTGCAGTCGTTCCCGAGAACATTTTGAGCGAGTGGAACGTCTGATCTTTGACATTCGATGGATAGCTTTTCGTCAATTTGCGGAAAAGACTGTCTGTGGGAACTGAACACACAATTATTCACGAACACCACTTGAACACCACTTGCAGGTTACAGGATTTGGGACTTAATGCCGCATCCCCTGTACAATCAAAAATTCTGATTTTACTTAAAAACCGCTTGTACCATAGTATGCTCTAATATATACTAGACTATAGTGGGGTATAGTGATGTTTATTGTATCAGGGTACAGCAGGTTCAGAGCTTCTGTAGTCACAGGGAAAAAGTCTCTCTCTCTCTCTCTCTCTCTCTCTCTCTGTGCTTTCCCACTGTGAATGTGTTTTTTTTGTATTTATTTGATTATCCTGATATCTAAATGATTAGGAAGGGCAAATAAAGCAGCTATACATAATAACCACTTCAAATACTACACCCACTCTGGTATGTAGCACAACACTGTGCAGAAATGTAGTGAAGTAGAAAGTACAGATATTTGCTGTCGGATATAGTGGAGTAACAAAAAAAAAAAAATTTAAATAAATAAATAAAATTATAT
>JAOTRS010000002.1:2474962-2494384 GCA_028565755.1 Dinotopterus cunningtoni
TGCAGAACCTAAAAAAAGGGCAAAATATGGACAAAACAGTTGCTTAAAATGTTTTTTTTTTTTCATTTTCTTTTCTTTTGAATTTAGAATTCTGATTTCAGAAGAAAAACATTTTATCATTTTATGACAAATATTATATGAAAGGTGTTTCATAAAAAAGTCTGATAGATTTGAATTCATGATGGAATCTGCGGTCTTTTGTGTGAGAAGCTGATGCTAAATTCTTAGGTCTGATTGGTCAGAATCTAAAAACAGCATTTCCATAGTGACGGCTATTTCTTAGAGGCTCGTATGCCAGCACCAAATGAGTTGAGAATTTCTGCAAATACGAACGAGCCTCGAACCTACAAATCACCTGCGGGAGTAGCATTGTTAAAAAAAATATTTTATTACTTATAAAAACAAAAAAACAAAGTCAGGTATATTGTATGTGTGCGTGTGAGGGAGCGGAGGAAATGAGTCGGCCACACCAGTTTCAAAGAATCAGTTTGAAATCATGATAATAGAAAATGTCTGTCCTGTTACGCTCTCCTGATGTAGATTTTTGGAAATCCTCAACAAAACAGCGTTTACAGTTCGAAACAACTCTGAGACAAAATGGAGTCTATTCAAGCAAGCAGTAAACACCATGTAGGGTTGTCCCTCCCCCCAGTTATTTTCCTGGGCTCCCTTTAAACAAGATCAGCTGACCCCGCTGCGTCACCGGAATTTCCCTCGCGATTTAAAGGCACAATCTCACAAGAGTATAATGCAAAACTAAAACTTCATGTGATTTTTATGCTTTACATTGTTAGGCCTATAAGATTCACTTTATCAGACTTACAAATGAATCCGACTTACAAACATGCTCCCAGAACGGAACTCGTTTGTAAGTCAGGGACTTGCTGTATAGAGCGAAAATCATCTATATGGTGACTTTTTTTTGTAAAGGGATGTCCACAATACATTTCAGGAAGAAGTCTTCGGTGTCGTTTACTTTTCAGGAGTTTGCGCTTTGTGGGTTCTCCGCAAATGGACGAGCTGAGTACTTGAAGAGAGAGAATTAACGAGAGGCTGGTGAGGAAGCGAGTGATTACATCTGCTAAATGAGGACAGGAACTCGCTTCTAGAATAGGTTTTGGATTGTAGTTGTCAGCCGTGGTATAAGTGGAATAAAACACTTCAGGGTGTAAACCATACCGCGCTTCATCACCCCCCGCTGTCACTGATTAATTAGCCGTATTAGCGTAATGTGTTTGTGTGTTGTGTTATTTTTAATGGAAGTGAAACCATAAAGCGCTGAAGTGTGCACCAGGATGAGTTATTACTCAGGAATATTAAAACCGTGTTCTTCAGGACAATATCAACAAGAATTCACCTCATGCATCTCAGATGTGTTCCCTATTAACGGAAGCACACTAAGCAATCATCTTGATTGAGCTGTACTAATAAATGACTTGTTAGCAGCTTCATTGCCTGTTAAATGAACTTGCTCTAAATTAATATCGCATAAAGGAATCGACTCGCCTTCACTGAGCCTGGTTTTAAACCTTCTTCCTTTTTTTTTCACTTTTCTTATTCCTGTGACCTTTTTGGCAAACGTAACCTTTCCATGACCTTTGCGTCCATAACCATAAACAAGCAACCCAATATTATAACCCATTTATGTTTATTTCTTAGAAAAAAAAAAAGAAGGCCCAAATTTTCTGGGAAAATCACCTTCAGTAATGACTTTCGAGGCGTCTCGTCGTCGGCGACTCGATGGCTTCCCGTCGCTTGCGGTGTCATTTTGCACGACTCCATGCTGTGCAGACGGACTTCGATTTCCTTTCCTGCACTTTAAGCTGCAGATAGGATCACACCCCTAGCGCATATAAACATGCATAAAACCTGATGTTGTGGAAAATACGCTTCTCTTCTGTGATGTCAGTTAAGGATGGCGTAGACTACGGTCACGCCGCTAGGCACAGACGCATATCTGTATTCTTGTTTTTTGTATCTCGACACCACAAAATATTGATTTTTCTAACAGCATTAATTACCGAGATTAATATGAAAAATATCCTCTTCTATTCCAAATAGCAGCCCAAGGGTATTACGTTGTCTTCCGTATCCACTGTGGTACAAACATATAAATTAAATCAGAGATAGATGCGCGACTAGGGAGCCGAGAGGATGGATTTGTTTTCCTCCCAGCGTGTCTGACACGAACAGGCGCGCCATAATTAAGGAGCATCTTTTTTCCTCCTCCTCATCCTCTTCCTCCACCACCTCACGGCCCTGAAACTTCATCAAGTCCTTTTCCCTTTCCTCCATTAGAAACACGAGAACCTGTCGCCCGAACAGGCCATCAATTAAAGCAACAACAAAAGCACAGGATGGGCTTTCTGTGCTCGCCCGAGTCTAATGTAGTGTTGCACGGACAATACGTATCTGCCAGGTGAGAGACACATTACTGATGAATACAAGATCCTGCGCTGGCTTAAGCAGGATTTGTCTGGGGAAGGAAATGTTCAGAAATTGAATTACCAATCGTTTTAATGC
This sequence comes from Dinotopterus cunningtoni, assembly GCA_028565755.1. Lineage (NCBI taxonomy): Eukaryota > Metazoa > Chordata > Actinopteri > Siluriformes > Clariidae > Dinotopterus > Dinotopterus cunningtoni. Next base: position 2,477,486 of record JAOTRS010000002.1, read on the forward strand.
GCCCACACCACCGTGATGCATTAAGACTGTGGAATGATTTTCTTCTTGCCTGGAAATATTAAATAGACCTTTTAAATATGTGGAAATGTTGTTTTTTTTTCATTCTTTTAAAAAGCGGAACGTAGGTGGAATATCTGTTATGTAAAGAATAAAAAGAAGCTCCACAAGCGCAAATCTGATTATTTTCCTATAACGGGACATCCCGAAATGCTTTATTTGTCTTCCCAACAATTGGGCAATGACGTATACTCGCTGTATAAGTCGCTGTTCTCAGCTTGTGTAAGGAAGTAACAAACAACAAAATACTGTAGCATAAAACTTCTCTGTCTTAAAAAAGATGTACATTTTTTTTCTTGACATAACTGATGATCAAAATTTAACCTCTTGTGCTGTTAGTACGGAAACGCGACGGTATCCAAACAAGAGCGTTAATGTCAAACTGAAATACAAACTAGAAATTGTATGCAAATCGACACACGTTGACCAATCAGATTCGGGAATTTGTTATCTCTGTGTTAGAATTACATAAGTAAGAACATTTCAGACAGAAACGAAAGAGCTCAGAAACGAAAGTTTTATCCAAGCTAAAGAACATTTGACATGATCATGAAAATACCCTTGTTGCTACCTGATCTGCATCACCTGCCTGATTTGCACAGTTACAGACAGTTACAGCACAGACTTTTTAACTACAGCTTATTCACTCACTCACTCACTCTCTCACTCAGTCATTCTCCACGCAGCTTATCCTGTACAGGGTGACGGGGGACCTGAAGAATATCTCAGGGGACCCAGGGCAAGAGGTAGGGTACACCCTGGACATGGTGCCAATCCAGGGCATACAAGCACACACACACTAACTTGCTCACACACTACGGGCAATTTGGGAACGCCAATTAGTCTAATCTGCATGTCTTTGGACTGTGGGAGGAAACCGGAGAAACCGTAGGAAACGCACCAAACACAAAGGGAACATGCAAACTCCATGCACACAGACCGGAGGCGGGCATCGAACCCTTGACCCTAGAGGCCATAGTGCTTTGAGACACAAAGCAAGCGTGTTGCCACAAATAAAAGATTGTTAACATAATCCTATTTCGGATGGGGATTTCCTCGTATAGTGATTATCTGGGTTATTTCTAATAAAAAAATTAACATTGCAATTACACAAAAAAAACAAGAATAACAAAAACAAAACGGCATTTGAGGCTAACATTTTCCGCCGTGCCATTTATAACAACAAAACTTCAATCTGCCTTTTATTTAAGCAAAATCATGCCTTTTATTTAAATTCTATTTTTATTTTTATGATTTGTAGGGGTGCGGATTGGGTCGCAACAAATGCTCTATAAACAGAAAAAGGCATATTTAAGTGTGTTTTCCCAGTATGCACCAGGTTGATAAAAAAATTAAATCTTTGGAGACACAGTTTTGTGTTTGTACAACGTTTTGTGTAGCTAGCCTTATACAACATAGCTTGGATTGGATAATAATAATCTTTTAACATTTTTATTATCATTCAAAACACCAGGAAAATCTGATAATACTAAAATAACTCTCATGAGTCGCTTTGCTAGGCAATGTGTTAAAATAAATGCATTCAGTAAAAAAAAATTAGTTCATCAATATAGGGTAAATATGGAAATAATAAAGCCTTCTTTAACTTGTCCGAGGTCTTTGATTGAGTCCTCAGCTCGAGAAGGTGCGAGCTGTGGAAGAGTCGCCTCTCTGGCGCTGAGGTAGATTGGCTGGTTTTGATGAAGGGCCCAGGGAGCCAGGAAAGACGGATGACTTGCGTGAGCTCATATTCATCACTCCAGTGTCCTGCACTTCCGCCCTAGCCTATGACACAAGATGAAGAGCGGTGGGACACGCAGAACGACCTCGGCTGACAGCCTCAAAAGAAGCACCGAGAGGCACAATAGAAACGCATTAAGGGAGCTCGCGAGAAATATTGCAGTGCCACGTTTTTGTGAATAGTGTGACGTGCGGCTTGGCTAAGCTCGGCTCGACTCGGCTCGGCTTGGCTCGGCTCGGGGCCTGGCGCGCTGGCCGAATCGAAAGCATTTCATTATTTTATCCTGGTTTATGGAGAGCACAAGGCTGCGCCGCACTGGGAGAAGAGCTGTCTAAAAATATATGACCAGATCGATCTGCTCAGGTTTAATGTCTTTCATTTCTTCCGATCGACCGCACGGCTCTCTTTTTGTCAACAGCGCCATATACAGTATGACTTAATGCAGCGTGTTTGGGTGTGTATTTCCCCTCACATCCTTTTACTAGCATCTGGTCTCAGCACTGTTGTTTTTTTAATTCATTTTTTCTCAGAGTTTGAACTTTTTGATGATGTCATTGCGATAATCTGTAGGTGGTAAAAATGCAATTCACAATAATGAGCGACGAGTGAAAGTTTACCATTTGTGGACGTGGCCTGTCCAGATTTAGTGGTATTTATACAATGTAGTGTATCTCCTTAACACAAATTTGAAAGTGCATTAATGATTGTTTGTTTGATTTACATGCTACGTGCCCAGGTTTGTTCTCAGACTAGCAAAGCGAGCTAAGCGTACTCATTACCTTCTCGCACCAGAGGCACTAACGATCTCTGCTGCTTCTTTCCAAGTTTTCCTTTACCTAGTAATGTCTCTATAAACCACATTTATATTTATATTTGTTTTTCTCCACATTTTGGAACCACAGGATTGGTCTGAAGCAATCATCTCTTGTCACGTCTCACCTAATTTGAATAAAATTGAGAAAATGTGACTGTACCCGCTGTCCCTGAACTCACATCTCAGTGTCACACAGCTGCTGATTATGAATGTAGAAGGTCATGCAGAACACAACTTCGCACAGTGCTTTAAAATGTTTCCAGACGAACGACTCATCCTGCAAACACTGGAGAGGGCGCTAAAAGTTACAGACCGCCCCTTTAACATAGGCGCTACATCATTGCGAAGCACTTTACTTAAGTCACATACTTTGTTTCCATGTACAGTCCAGGTCTAGTGTGTGTGTGTGTGAAGAAGGAAAGAAAAAAAAATCAATACGATTATCTGATTTTTTTTTCCTTATCGTCTCGGAAGAGACATTTTCGTTTGCTGCCCAGTGACAGACGCATTCGGGAGCGCGTTCATCAAACGTGGCTTAGTACTAAAAACGAAAAAGATCCTTTTTTTTTTTGTCTTGTTGGACGAAGGTGACCTTGGTTTGACATTGTTCTTTGCTTTAAGGTCCAATCACTCAAGCGAAGCCATCCATCACCGGACATTTCCAGGAAAAACAAATTACGGGCCTCCGCTGGCACATAAACATGACCGATCAATATCCGAGCGCCCTGCTCGAAATGCCACTCGTTTTAGATCATTTCTAATCATCTTATTGTCTTTCCACTTGTGCCAAGTCAGTGCTGTGTAGGTGTGTGTGTGTGTGTCATTGTGACATTTTTCCTATTTGAAGGCCAAAAGATCTGTGCTGATATCAGGACATAAAAGACACCCACATATACATAACCCCCGCTCACACACACATATACATACATGTCCACACCTACAGTACATGCACTTGTATGCTGTGTAACACACTCCACTCCAGGCTATTTTAGTATGGACAAACTTTACCAGCTTACACACACTACGCACACTCATTATAATTCTGAGCGGTTTCTGTTTTTACTCCACTCTTCCCTCCTGTGGGAATTATCTTTCTGTTTTAGCCGTGTTGAAACCACTCAAATAATATATGTCTGAGCTTCTTGTGTGTCTTTAGGCTTTTTTTTCCCCTCCTCACTGTTTTTTTGCTTTTTTTTTCTCCCCTCAGTGTGGGCAGTGTGGGTTTCAGCTGAAATAGCAGCATAGATTTACAAACTCGTAACAATCTGCAGGTCAAAATGATGTAAGGATGAATGTATAAGTGTGTGTGTGTGAGAGAGAGACAGAGTGCGTGTGTGTTAAGGATCTACTTTACTAGACCGGACTAGAATACCACTCCATTACTCCATTGACTAGTCACATGACAGTTTATAACATGTATTTACCAACACGCATGTTCGTACAATTGACTCACGACTTGTCCTTCATCTTCAATAACTGACAGCAGTCCACCTAATTATTAGCATCATAATAGCTGTGCTAATTACGTAGATCAGTTTTAGCTAGTAAAGTATAGTAAGTCCCCTACATACGGACATTCGAGTTATAAACGCCTGCGCATGTTCAATCAAATAAGTTAGTTCACATGTCCGCCATACAGTACATTGTCACGTGCATGCAGCGTGCACCCAGGATGTCCAGAGGCAAGCGTGAAAACAGCAGCACTGCTAAAAACAGATAGTACTGCCAAAAACGCACCAAGCAATAATGATGGAGAAACAAGTGAAAATAATTGAGAGAATGGAGCGAGGTGAAAAGATGGCAGACATTTCTTTAACATGAATCGTTCAACCATGAACACGATTCTAAAGAACAACGACAAGATCATGGACTTGTAAACAAATTAGACTTACTGTACGAATAAACTTTTAGAACAGAACTTGTTCGTATATGTAGGCAACTTATTGTAACGCAGTTTTCCAAGCTGCTATTATACAGTATCAGGTTGTTGTCTTGCATGACAGTTAGCTAGCTATCAAACAGTATATTTTATTAATTTCTTAATAAGTCAAACTGTCAAGAAGTCAATAATTTAAGTGACTTTCTAACTACAGTAACTAGATAAATTGCTATTGCAGTAATTAGCTAACGTGGTACTATGCTAGCAAAGAAACATCAGATGTGTGATTTCCTAATGAGTCAAACACTAACACACTGACTTGCTACGTAACTAACCAGATAAATTGCTATTGCGGTAATTAGCTAATGTGATATGTGACTAGCAGGTTGAAATTAAAGTCTCACTTTGCTTTTCTCCTTCTCCGTTTACCAAAATAAGAAGCTTGGTCCAAAAACACCTTTCTGTTCTGAAAAGGAAATTGCATCAGATCACTACGCCTTCACTTCATCGATGTGTATTGCCTCAGGTCCTACAGGACTCGTCTAACAAACTTCACTTGAGATAATAAAGTATTGAATGATATTTAAGACGGTGATGGCGAATCCCTCCAGGGTAAAGTGGTGAAGCTGTGTTTAAAACTGTATTGAAACACGGCCCAAGTGTGGAAAGTCAGGACCTGCTCAACCACTGAATCACCATCGCTCATTTAAATATCAAAACGTCGTGTGTGAACACGGCACGTCTTACAGTAGAAGAAGTTAAATAGAATAGACAATAATAGATATAGGTTGGATAGCAGTGGTAAACAGTCATTAGTCATTAAAACAAACATTATTGATTAGTCATTATTGATCAGTGATTGGATGCTGTGAACAATGATAATGAATTATGGACTGTTTTGATTAACAATTGGTTATTGTAAATTGTAAATTGTTATCAATATTTGGTTTTCGGGATAAACAATTGTAATTAGTAATTGGTTTTTAGAAATAATTGTTATCAGTAATCGGTTGTATGACATAATGGGTTAGTGATTAATTGCTTAACATAATGGTTATCAGTAATTGGTTTTTGAAAATGATTAGTGATTGGTTGCTGGAAATTATGGAGATCAGTGATTGCTTGTTGAAAATAATAATCATTAGTGTTTGATTGTTGGAAATAATGGTGATCAGTGATTGGTTGTTTGGACAAACCATGGTGATTGGTGGTTAGTTGCTGGAAATAATGGTGACCAGTGATTGGCTGTTGGAAAAGGTGATCAGACACTGATTATTGGAAAAATCGATCAGTGATTGGCTGTTGGGACAAACAATGGTGTTGTATTATTTTGTTTAGAACAACTGTGATGTAATTGGTTGCCAGGAAAAGCAGTGATGGCCAGGCAGTAGTCACTCCCACAATGAGATATTCTAAATAAAAAAATAAAATAAAATAATATGTTACAAAATCTAGCCCCACCTTCAATAAACTGCCACTGCTGCACATCCTGACCACATGGGGCATTTTCTAAGTATCCATTTTTATTTCTGTTTCCTTTTCTCCTTTTTAGCTCAACATCAGTGTGATTCAGGAGACAACTCTTGGCTCTCCACCTTATATTAGATTATTAGCTTATTAGAGTACATTTGTTGGTAGGATGCACAGGATGATCAAATCCTATCGATCATGAAAAATAAACGTATCTCTCCATCTTATTGGATCTTAACAGCCTCCTAATATCGAGAATCTCTTCTTATATGGTGTGCGGGTAGTATTTCTTTTTTTCTTTTTCTCAGTCCCACATTCTCTTTCTTTTGCCCTTTATCTGTATGCCATGGTGATGGGGAAATTGTTCCTGGAAAGACAGGCAGGATTTCTGGAAGGCATTAATTACTGAAAAACGGGGCTATCAATCAGACGCGTGACAGAAGACGCTACAGAGAGGAACAAAAAGTCTGAGTTATTGGGGCTGAAATAAGAAGCTGATGTAATTAAGATGTATTGGCTTTAGGGTTCTTATTATTGCACGTTGCCTACACAACGACAGACGTAACAAGCTTTCTGTTTTCTTTCATTTTAAATTCCCTCAGCTTTCATGACGGGCCGTATTCAGGAATGATGCAGGGGAACTCTACACTGATGATTCTGTTTCACAGTAGTGCCGTTGACGAAGACAGAGAAAATTACACCTATTTTCGTCACGCAGTTATATTCTGCAGCAGCAGGTGTGTGTGTGTGTGTGTGTGTGTGTGTGTGTGTGTGTGTGTGTGTGTGATATTGTGCGTGTAGCCAGCTGCTCGGAACCGTACACCAGCCAAATTCTAAAACATACCAATCATACTTGTCAGAATAACAGTCTTCCTCAAGCCTGTCTTCGGATGCTTCCGTAAATATGATTACCTTTTTATGAATGTAGTTTTTCCTAGTGAGGACCTGATTCGCTCTGAAAGGCCCTCTTAGCTCTATCGATGAAGCCACACATTCATGGTGATGGAGTGCCTTAATACTGACCCGTATCGAGCTCTCTGACTGTCCTGAGTCTGCCTGAAGCTAATTAACCCCACTAATGCTCTTCTTGACATCTCACTTCTGACCGCTGTGTCCCTGCGCTGTATATTATCAGCCTGGCTCTGCAGTTTCCCGGATCATCAGTGGCTTCAGGGTTATAAATGAACGCTTCACTAACCTGGCTTTACATTACATCGCATTTCCTTTGTGGCAGATTGGGTGCTTCAGTTTCAACGTTTGTCTCGCCGGAATTATTGTGTTTTTTGAGAACATTCATCATTATGAAACTCCCAATTTTAACAAAAAATGCAAAAGATAATTATCACTTTTATCACTCATGCATGCCTACATACACTAGTTACAAATGATGTCACCTAGCCAATGAATTTTATTTTATTAGTTTTGTTTAATCCCAATTTTTTCCAATTAACTACTCAATTTTCAGAATATCAGCTATATAAAGAAGTACAAAATGATTATTCATCATTTTCTCAGATAAGTCATCAAAAAAAATTGTTATTTTATTAGATTCCCATTATTTTAATTGTATTTAATTAATTAATTCATTTATTTATTTACGTATTTATTTCATAAATAAATCTGCTAACTCTATTTTTTTCAATTGCTTGCCCTTACTAAAAGAAAAAAAGGAAAGATTTTTTCTTCAATTAACAGTAGTAGTCTAATATTCTTTATATTTTATCAGTTATATATATTTATTTATTTATTTATTTATTTATCAGTTTAAAAATACAAAAATAAAATGTTCTTTTTTTGTGTAGGATCAGCCGCAAAATAAATTTAATTTTTTCACTTCTGTAAAAAAAAATGCAAATGTTGCTACTTTTTTCTTAATGATCAGTTCTACAATTATATTTATCAGTTTAAAAATAAAAATGAAAAACAAAACCAGCTACTAAATAATTTTTATGTGATCATTTATTATTAAACTTTTTCCAATGGTCCTGATGCAAAAGCATAACCTCAGGTGATAATGGCAATTCCATCAGATGTGGATGTGACTGAATTCTGTAAAAGATTAACTAGTTTTCAGAAAAAAAATGTACTTACTCTGATACTCTAATACTGTATCTTTTTAAGAAATGTTATTGTCACTGGGTCACTGGATGCAAGCTGAACCTTGTTTTTCTTTCTGTATTTCTAAACTTTGTGTTTTATGAAGATATTTTCAGCTCTCCAAACCACACAAATCATTTTAATGTTGTGTTTATGGTTCATATAGTCATGTGAAATGTGAAAACAAAACTAAACCAAATACCAAACAAACCAAACACATCGAGTTTCACCAAACTGAGTAATACTGTAAGTGTGAAAGTCCTTAAAGGTTCTGAGGCCTCCAAATAACATGACTTAGCCCTTGCCAAATAGCTCCATTCTCCATTTCCCTGTAATGAACGAATGTCCTTGTGCATTCTTTAACACTTTTACCGAGGTCTCTGCCAACACCAGCTTCCCCTTTCATTTGTGATTGTACCATCTCCTTTTTTGAGAAGCTCTCCAGGGTGTTGTCTTCTTCTACGCCGCTTGTATCAGAAGCTCGGGTTGCGTCCGCCACGATGACGGGCCTGCTGGTCTGATTTACAGCAAGCCGCTTAATGGCTGCTCACTTTGGAGCTGAAACCGGATAATGAGTCCACAATAATTAGCCGAGCTCCACCGAGCGCCGTCAGTAAAGGGCCAGCTGGTGTGACTAATTACAAAAAAAAAAAAAGTCCTTTACCTACACAGGAACTGGAGAACTGAGTAGCACCTCAGTGATCCAAGATAAAATACTGAGCGTTAAACCCAAAGAAAAGCTTCATTTAAAGGTTATTTGGGGTTCGTCCGATAATCACAGGGGTCACAAAAATCTGTTGGAAAAATAAAAGTTGATGGAGCAACAAACCGAGAGAGATGGGAATTTACGGGCATGTGTGCTCTTACTGTGTACAAGTAAGCATTCCGTCAAAAATCTTCTTAAATCTCTTTTAGATTGTTATAAGTCTTCAGAATTTGGTTACCGGTCTAATGAAGCCTGCAAAAGTATTCACCCCCACACCTTGGAAATGTTACATTTTTTAGGCAAACCAGTAGTCCATTTTCCATGTCAGCATATTTTTTTTACATAAATAAATAAATATTTTACTACTGTAGCTGCATAAGTATTCACTATTCAAACTAGTACTTGGTAGAACTACCTTTGCTGCAACAATCGCAGTGCGTTGAGATCTGATCCTGCGCACTGCGTTGAGATCTCTGCACCTTGTTTGAACTGATTTTTACCCATTTTTCTCGGCAGCTTTACTCCATGTTCTTCAAGTTTGTTTGTTTGTTAGAATTTTGCCACAGATTCTTGATGAGATTTAGATCTGGACTTTGACTTGGCCACTGTATGGAGGTATCATTATTTTGTTTTTATGCTCTCATACTGTAGATTGCTGTGGCCTTGAGTTTCAGTCCACTATTTCCCAAACTTTACTTTACTCTATTTACTTGCTTAATTAATACATTTAGGGCACGACGCTGCCACCACCATGTTTCATCACAGTTAAAGTGTGACCTGTGTTAGGGTTTGTGATCTGTGTAGGGTTCGCAAAGCACTTTAAAACTTGTCTTGTACAAATATCTAGATCTTGGTTTTGTTGATAAACTCTTTTTTTTAGCCACGCCTCCCACATACAGTCCTCATATTTGCATAGCTTTGGAATTGTTGTTTTGTTTTGTTTAAAAATGTAATACGTTATACATACTGTATGTGTGCACTTATATTTAATTTCATAATTTTTAAGCATATCATTTCGGCTCCAGGCACTTTCCATTATTTTTTCTCTTCAGGCACTAACCAAACATCATGCATTGTTGAAGATTATCGTGAAAAATAGAAAAGTGCCCTCAGATAGACCCCATTTTCCTCTTCTGATCCATGGTGCATTTCGAATATTTGGCTTTCAGCAAACGTGTCGTGATGTGCTAAATATATAGCAGTGTAGTGTAAGGTTTCACATCCTGGCTGTCAGCTCGGCTTCACTTACTTTTCAGATCCCTCCAAAGGTTTCTTTTTTCTCTCTCTTTTTTTCTCTTTCTTTTTTTTTTTTAAGGAAGGAACAAGTTAAGATGAAAGCCTGAGCCCTCCTCCAGGATTATGTAAAATGAATAATTGAAAGGAAATTTGAAAGGGGAAAAAATGAAAACTCAATTCCGCTCATTGTTTTTCAGATGTCTGTCATATTTGCTAATATCTTAACTGAGCTTAAATTAAAAAAGAAAAAAAAGTGGAGGCACGTGCAATTATATTTGAATAGAGGGCTTTTTTACGGTGGCTGTCATTTCTGTATTAGTGTGGGGGAGAAAAGAGGCTTCAATTTCTAAACTTGTATCTATAAAAGGATAACATGAAGTTATCAAATCACATGCTCTTAGCTACAAGCTAAAACTAGTAATTTTGTATGATATAACAAGATGAAATGGAAAAGATCAACTTTTTTTTTGTTGAAAATAAATAATAAATAAATAAATAAATAGATGAACGCTTGAGTAGTGCAGTAATTCATGTCCTGGGCATTTGAGACACTTTAGCACAAAAACTTTCCAGGAAAGAAATGAAATGATCCCCTTTAGCCTCATGAAAAGTTTTGCCATCGGTAAATATTTACGAAATGCAAACAGCCTTTAGGTTAGATAACTGATAGTGATTAGTTTGCAACTAAGGGTTAGGATTTTTTTTTTACCTTTTTTTTTTTTTTGCTTGTTTTTAACCACAACCACTGCAATTTATTAAAAAATGCATCACATTGTTCTCTATAATTAGCATATTAAAAGTGACGTCACAAACTAAGCTTACATTATAATTTTTTAATCGAGTTGTGTTATCCTAGGAAAATAAAAGAGACATTGGCGAAGAAACAACTGTTTGTAGCTGCAAATATATAAGTGACATGGATGTTACACAACATTTAATGTAGCTGTAAATGGATAAAAAAAGGATGACATTGATTTTGCCGCATTATTTTAAATCTAATCATTTCTTTCATTTGAGGAGCTGTTACAACATGCCACCGTTAGTTATCTTTCTCCAGCAGAATGCCACAAGTGACAATACTGTAATACTGTACTGATGTTAGTGAATTAAAAAAAGTGTGGTTGTCATGGTAACCTCATATCTTTGACAAGTTTGGCCATGTTACCAACATGAGCTTACAAATAAATAGCTACTGATATACTGTAGCTGAACTATAAATTCACATATTCATAAGCAACCTTCGAGTTTTTTATTGTCCATAAACGATCGTAAATTCTTTCAGCTTCGTCACACCAGTTCGCTGTTGATCATTTTCCTCTAACCACACAACGGACTGTTTTGTACCTTAGAACTATCCTTTTTTATATTTCCTGTCTGTGAAAAGACCTTCTCCTCATTTGCTGTAAAGAAATTCCAGTCCACGTTCCCGGCAGATGGCTACATCGTACGCCTGCTGCTCCTCATTTCGGCGTAAGGTGAGGTGGAGGATCCCGTCTGCTGCAGGCGGAGGAAAAGAAAAAGACGCACGTCTGGATACTAAAGTGATGAAATTGTTTTGCTATATTTTTCAGAGGGCCAGAGTTTTTTTTTCTCCTCTTTTTCATAAGATTGATTGATAACGGAGAAGAGGGGGAAAAAAGAGAGAGACTGTTATTGCTGATGAAAGAGGGTGTGTGGTTGTGAGAGAGAGAGAGAGAGAGAGAGAGAGACAGGGATGGAGAAGTGATTGTAATGTGTAGTAGATGAATGCTGCATGATTAGTAAAGGAATCTGTCTGATTTTAATGCTCTGAACAGCAAAGTAACTGTTTTTTTTTTCTTCTATTTTTTTTGGCTTTCACTGCCAGGAATGAAAGAAAGTCTGGCTGACTCGCTCTCTTTTTTTAATCACTTCTGTCCGTGTCGCTGTTGGCATGCCTTCGCAAGTTGACAAATTTCACAGCTATCTTATTGCCACAACCGCTGTATTATTTGTAACTGCACCACTCAGCACTTTAGGGAGCTGCAAGCGTTTTTTTTTTTTTTTTTGTCTTCTTCTTCGTTCTTGTGCTTCCAAGGCCGTATTTAACTCCTGATAAAGTCTTGTCGAGTTCGGCTGTTTTGTCTTATCTTCAGCTCTAGTTTGGACAACTTTTATGGACCTTCTGTTTTTTCTTTTTTTTTTTTTAATTGAAAGTATTAACCTGGTGCGTAGTAAATATTCCGAGATATAGATCAGAGAATCAGATGTTCCATTATTTTATTTTATAGCACGTTTTTAAACCCGGAGGTCTGGAGGAAATTTCTGTAACTCTGATAGTTGCTTCAGCTGTATTTTAAACTACAGAGAGGTTCATTTATATTAATGCACTCCCACGGTGTTGTTTCTACTGTATAGTACTGTAAGAGTCGCTTACAGCGACTTGTATGACTTACCCTTAAAATACTGTGAGACAAAAATAAATAATTAAAAAGTGTGTTGTTATCTAAGAAAAATAAAACAACTAATTTTTAAGATAATGACTTTTTTTTCTAAATAGATATTTATTTATTATTCATGGAAGGAGTCTCCAGTGTCAGTTGCACTTTACAGTATCTCTGTAACATGACCGGCAGATAGCAGAGAGGGAAATGGGGCAAATTCCTAAAACTCAGCTTTTGCTAAGTTTGGATCGGGAAAGGGTTAATAATTTGCATGCTGAAAGTGATTGGTCTGTCCTGTGACATCATAAACCGAGGCACCCAAATAAGCCACAAGAGTTTCTCCTTTAGATTTTGTGGCCTCTCGATATTTTTTATCACGACTGTTTACAGCTGCAGATGTAAGTGACTTGCCTTGCAGATGTTCCACAATCTTCACTGGAACTATAAAGTGATAAAAAAATAAAAAATAAAAAAAGCAAAAACAAAGGATGATGTGTTCAATAATAAATTTGGCAAACTGCCCCGGCGTAAGAGGAGGAATAAAATTGATCTAAAAAGAATGAGTGCGGTAACAGTAACACCGTTTCATCCCACCACACCATCATGGATTATTTTCCTATTACAGCACACCCCATCGTGTTTTATTGCTTACTTATCCCTCTTTCCGCAATAATCCTTTCTTTGGTCGGCCCTCCCTCGTGGTTCGATGATAAACCCGAGCAAGTTTTAAAGCCTGCGTAACAGCTCCCGTCTCTGCTTCCTGTCCTGTCTGCTATAATTCACTTATTGTTGTTTTTTTTCGTGCCATGAGCAAACAGATTGTCATGCACGGCTCCTCTGAGAGCCTTCATCTAGAGGCTGAATGACTCTCGGCTTTATTTCTTTCCAGCGCCGGTGTTTGGGTGGTTATTGGATGGCTCGAGCCTTGTGTGTGTTTGTTTCTCTCTTCGCTTGAATAATGCACAGTACGGACCTGCCTCTCGTGCTGTAATGAGGGAGAACGACGGAGTGTCGAACAGCACTCGGAGCGAAAAACCTCTTTATGGATAGAGGCCAAAGCATCTCCCTTTCCAACCCTCGGAGCGAGAGAGAGAGAGCGCGCGAGAGAGAGAAAGAAAGCTGGGGAGAGAATGAGGCTAATTTTAGCTCGAATGTCTCACTGCAATCCTCCATCCAGCTCTTGTGCTCAGTAATAAGTCCTGTTTCAGCCTCTGCTCTCTTCTGTCCCTGCCCATTTCTCTTTAAGAGGCTTTATTTTACTTTCTATTTTTTTTTTTTTGCTCACCCACTTTAGTCTCCGAATGCATTATTTATCATGTGCAGTGTAATTGGAGCTCATGGGCCTGAGGTTTTTTGGGAGGATTTTTTTTTTTTTGAGAATTTTTATAGAATACGACAGCCTTGTCAAATCAATAAAAGCAACAATGCGAAGGATGAGACTGCGGGCCAAACAAAGGAGCTCGGGTATCAAAAAGCAGAGCTATCAGATTTGTTCTTTAGATCGTTACAAAATCCTATTAAGAGCTTGAAGAGGAAGTAGCAGTGTTACAGTTTTTCCCCTTGAACACATTTTCCTATAGATAGGACAAACATACAGTCCAAAATCACTGACAGGAATATGATGGAGTTAGACTGAGAAGCAGCAAAGAGTCCAAGGAAAACTTTTAACATGAAGCTACCACCACCATGCTTTACTGTGTGCTTACATTTTTATTCTGGAATGTTTTTTTTTTCAGACTGTAATTCTTTTCATAATCCCTAAAAACATACAGAAACTTTTTCCCGATACCAAACAGACCTGCTATTTGTTTTTGCTATTTAAACATTATTTCTGCCCTCGTTATCTCCTCTCATTACTGATGGAAGAAGGTGACAACCTCATGCTCCCAAAACAGCACCAGACATGGATGCACATTCGAGAGACGTCTTAATAACAGCCTGCAATTATGTCGTTTTTGGAAACGACAACCGAGCCCACGGAGGGGGGAATCAGACAGCATGACCCGAATTTTATTTTCTCAAAGAAAAAGAAAAAAAACTTTCACTCTCTTTTTATCTGTTTTTGTGACGAAAGGAATATGACAGTGATCTTAATTGCTGCGTCGCATCCTCATGTCTGTACTTACACTGTCATTTCATTTAGTCATATTCTTGTTTTAAGGTCATGTCTAGATTCGAAAATGTACTTTATATCACACACTATACAGTATTACACATTCATGAGGCACTATATAGACATTATCATTATTTAAACTATATAGATATATTTATTAAGTAATACCAATTCATACAAAACATTATAAGTAGTTTATAATGCCTAATAGTATACTGTAGTAAGAAATGTGTTGCATCCTACATTAACCAGTTCAGATATAACTTAAACAGCATTATATTTGGAATACATACAATATGTTATAATATCATACAGATCTGGCCATTAAGTTACAGATTAGCAGTTGAATGCAGTTTTTAGTGTGTCTACACCTCGGGACCTTGGGAGGCATAAGACACCAGAGTTTGGCCATCGATTGTCAGCAGAGCGTGCCGATAAAACATCCACCTGTCGGCGCAGCCCTTTTGTATTTGATTAGGATGATATAAGTCTGTCATATCCTGGACTCCACATCGCTTGGACTCGCCACTTCATTCAGCCACTGCGTTTTTTTTTTCTTCACCAAAACAATCAGTCCAATCAGAGCTCCAAAACGGTGGTCATGACATTGTTAGCATGAGTGCAGGAGCTGGGCTAATCGTCGTAGAAAATGCTGGACTATTGAGATGTCAAGATTAGCGTAAAGGAAATTTTAACAGCGTTTTCTGTGTTCAGAGATAACAGTAGTAGTTAATGTGTGCTCTTAATCGCACTAGAAGGCATCGTAGACTAGTGTATTCGTCTACTTTATGAAAATTAAATTACACAAAAATAAGGAACATCGGACATTAAAGAGAAACATATTCAGGTGTTCAGACTTATTGAATTATTGTATATATATAAAGTAACTGCTTCCTTTAGTGAAACTTTTACATTGAATAAAATAAAAAGGAAATATTATATTTAATGTTACAGGTGCTTTAAATTAATTTTGCTTCATAACAATATTACAAGCTATAAAAAATATTACGCTAGTATAATTTACCTTTATAATATATACTGCATACACACACACACACACACACACACACACACAGACACATAACATTACAATGTAAAATATTAAGCCCAATATTGTTTAGTTATGGCTGGAGGGCCGTTGTGTCTGTTTTTTTTTTTTCATTTAACTTTAAATCGAGTATTAAAAATTTAAAAAGTGTGTCCTTTGGTTTTTGCATGTGACTTTTGCTTAATTGTTGTTGCAACAATATTTTACACGTTTTTTTAGTTTAATAAAAGGTTCAACAAAGCGTCAGAGAAGTGCTGAAGTTCTCAGCTAAGATTTTTCTTCCTGTTAATAATTCACAAGATCTCTCCAAACACTTTCTTTTCCCTTAATGAGCTAAATTATACCGTGTCATGTCACTTTGAAGAAGTCGCACTGTTGCACTACACACACCCTCGATCACTGAGCTTAGGTTTTGACCTTGGTTCATCTGCAGCGTAAATAACTTCATTAACTTTCCAATATCCTGATATCTCTGAGGGCCTCTATAGCCAAGCTGTGGAAGAATAGTGTTCGCTAAGATTTTTATTATTTTTTTTCTTAAGTGAAGGTTAAATTTTTTTGCCTTCTGCTCTATTATGTGAGCAGCTGTGCCATTTTCACTTCAGCCTAAAAACCCATAAAATTTTATTCTTGCCTTTCCCAGGGCGTTGTGAGCTCTGTGTCTGCAGGTGCGATCGCTGGTGAAGGATGTTTTCCAGCATAAAGTCATCTTTTTAAAAAAGTCCCTTTAGAGACATTCTGAACTTTTCTGACTCCGCGGTTCTGTAAACAACGTGGCGTGTTAGCGGATCGCTCATTCGCCGGTGCATATTTAATCCAAGGCATGACGTTTGGCCACATCTAAGGGGTTTATGAGCTTCATATAGCGGCAGATGGACTTTTAAATAGAGTTGTAAAGGAACATCTATGTGCTTTATTGCAGCATTTGGGTCACAAATAGGCTACGTGCTTAGCGATGACTGATGGATTAAGTGTGCACTTGCACTTGTTCTATTTTTTTTATTATTGTGCTTTATTTGAGTTATACATCAAGATATTTAATATAAGAATATTTTTAAATAGACATATGTAATATAGCTAAATATCTATCTATCTATCTATCTATTTATCTATCTATCTATCTATCTAGATATCTATCTATCTACCTCTATAGACCAATTAGGGACCATGGAGGCCAAGTCAAGTAGACTTTTATTGTCACTTCAAACATACTGTATACAGTTTAGTACACAGTGAAACGAAACAACATTCCTCCAGGACCAAGGTGCTACATACAACATAAATTAACAACATAAATTAACAGAAACTAACTAGCTAACTAAGAAACCTAATTAGC
>JAOTRS010000002.1:2552361-2569163 GCA_028565755.1 Dinotopterus cunningtoni
ATAAGAATTTATTTGTTACATAAATAAAATACAGTTTGATTATTTTTTTTTTTTTTATAATCACTGCCTATTTTTTTCCCTTTACTACAAAATGCACTTCAATAGAAAAAAAGGGGGGGAAAACAGTCCTAATAGACTCATTATATTTAAAACGGAAATGTTTTGCCCTCGAGCGTTTGGTCCAGAACAAACACTCATCTCCACTTATTTATTTCCTCAGCTTTTCTGAAGGCAGATGAGCTCGTGTTGTTTTTTGGGGAGCAATAATCAGGTCAGCTCGCTCTCCAGGCCGCAGCAGGACGATTAAAGAGAGAGAGAGAGAGAATATTCTTTACTAGTTCTTTTCTTTTCTGTAATGCTTTGGCAAAACTCTACATGTTTCTGGTTATTTCAGTAAAATGTGTTGAATTGATTTGAATTGAAGCGAAGAAGGTAGAGAGAGATAGTGTGCGTGTGTGTGTGTGTGTGTGTGTGTGTGTGTGTGTGTGTGTGTGTGCGTGAGAGAGAGAGAGAGAGAGAAAGAAGAAGAGAATATTAGACAGACATACAGGTAGTGTGAAAGAATAAGAACAGGTATAATTCTCACCATGGCCCAAATTTTTCTGCCACACACACACACACACACACACACACACACACACACACACACACACACACACACACACACAGCATGTGTGTGGTTTTAGAGGTCTGGATTAAATTATGCTCAGGATGGTGTCTTTGTGTGTGGAAGCAGATGAATGACCCAATAAACTGAGCTTTTGTTTAGAGTTCAGGGGACGACTGCGAGCGCGCTGTAGGTCTGCTGGGTCTAAAACTCCTCCTTCGCCTCCTCCTCCTCCTCCTCCTCCGCCTCCTCCACCTCCACCTCCACCTTCACTTACTTTCATCTTCTAAACTCTGTCCTCCGTCGCTCTCCTCACGTCCCCTCCGCGAGTCTCTTCACAGTTCTCGTCTTTAGCAGCATTCGGTGACGCGAGCTTTGACCCAAGTAACTGAGTAAATAAGGAAGTAACTAAATAATTGTAAAAAAGGATAAAAGATAAAGGATGGATTCAGGTTGGGTATTACGCTTGGCTTCAGCATAATCAGACACACTGACTTTAATCTAAGTAGTTAATCAATGAATGAATAAATATATTTTAAAGCAGAGGGCAATAAAAATGTCAGTTTTTTTCTTTCAGTGTCACAAAATTCATCCAGCTCTGCTTTTGTGCTTGACCTTTAGAAGGATGCTGTCAAACTAGCCTTCCTTCTTTTTTATTTTTTTAAAGGGCAATAAAAGGATGAAATGCCTCTGACGTCTAAAGCTTTACTGGCTATACAGTCTTTTTTTTTTTTTTTTCTTTTTTCTGACTAAATGGTGATTTGAAAAAAACAGAGCCAAACAAATCATAAAGAAACAAAAAACAATAAAATAAAAGAATAAATGCCTCTGGACTTTTAGTACTACAGCAGTTTTTCTTTTATAGTTTTGTAATTAAATCACATTTTAGTCGAGGTCAGTTTTGTAATCAGCGCTTGACCTTTAGCAGGACGCCGCCAAATTAGCTTTAAAAAAAAAAGACTCCAAAAAGGGCAAAAAGGAAAGAAAACAATTTAAAACCTCTTTGGTATTTATGTTGGCAGACATAGCATTTTAAAAAATAATAATATTATAAATAAATAAATAGAAATAAAAAAATTAAGTACACTTGGCTGTTTTGGCATTACAGTAGTTCTGTAGTTTAGTTTTAATGTAACAATGTATATTACAAAAATCACATTTTCATTCTTGAATAGTTTTGTCATTAGGGATTGATCTTTATCAGGACACAGCAAGCAAAAAAGAAAAAGATAGAAAGAAAACAATAACAAAAAGAAAAAAATGCCCTTTTTTGCTTTCAAGAAGTAAAATAAATAAAAATGTCTATTTTGTTTGCACGATTTTAGTATCGGTGTGACTTTAAGCTGGATGCAAACCCCCTAAAAAAGTGAAAAGAAATGGAAAATGTTTTTAAAAAGATTGTGGGGCGGAGCTTTGTGAACATGGGCGGGGCTAGGGGCTTAACATTGTACCCTGACGTAACCTCTGAAAAATGTTTTTTTTGTACTTAAAACATTTTTAATTATATGACGTTATGTTATGGTGGCACGAAGTACCCGGAGGAAACCCACCAATCACAGGGAGAACATGCAAACTCCATGCACACGGAAATCGAGCCAAGCTGGGAATCGAACCCGGACCCTGGAGGTGCAGGGCGACAGTGCTAACCACTACACCACCATGCCGTCCATGTTCTAGCTTATTGTATTTTATTATATTGAACCACGTTGATGAATTTTCCAGCTGTTTTCCAATCTAATTGAATCAGGTTCCGCTGTAATTGTTTAAACCTGTTTAATTAACACGCGACACCTTTTACACAGAATTATTATTTTTTTGAACCCACACTCTTCTTATCAAGCTTGACAGAAGCACTAAATCATAATTGCAATAATTGCCCTGCCATTATAATCCTGTTAAAAAAAAAAACCCACCCAGGACGCTTAATGCACCTATTATCAATACTTTTCCATTCGCGTCTATTTTTCTGAAAAGAAAAGACTTTGAAACCCACTTCCACCTTAACTCATTATCATGCTTCGTCACTCTGGCTCTGAGCTCCTGCCTGCGTTTTGATTAACGCTCCAGCCGTCTGCTTTGAAAGGCGAGAGCTAATGTCCTCTCCGTAGCGAGAGTGATTGACTCACGACGTGAAAGAATGTAATTCTGTTACATTACTGTAAAGGAACTGAGCTCTGCATCTCACTCTCCTCCGTGCTGATGTAAAAACTTCAGAACTTCATGAAGTTCATAAATGTTCCTTATGTGTGTGTGTGTGTGTGTGTGTGTGTGTTATTCAAGTTTCCATGAAGGTCTTACAGCTTCATGAACGTCACACTTAACCCGGTTAAGAGCAGGGTGAAGGTAGTGTTGGACTTCACGGAAATGCTGTAGCATCGCCTCGGCGAGAAATAAAACTCGGATCAAAGCTGAGGTTAGAGCCGTGTCCTCGGGATAGAGATTATTAGAAACGGTGAGCATGGGGCGAAATGCCAGATAACAGGATTTTCACCCGGCCTGGTCGCAGTGAGTGAGAGAGAGAGAGAGAGAGAGAGATTTCCCTCCTGAGAAGGAAATAAAACACTCTGTGTTGCGATGTATAGGGAAATAATCATCAAGCTATAGTCATACAGTGAACCCTTGGTTCACGACCCTCGGAAGTTCTGTTCATGACCCGATTTGGTCGTAGACCGATTCAGTTTTACCCATACAATAGGTATAAATGTAAATAGAATGAATTCGTTCACTATAAACTATATATAACTTTTTATTTATTTTGTTTATGTCACAAAAAGTAAAACGAAATATGTGAAAGCCTTAATTATACAAAAGTAATGCAGCACTAAATATATATATAAAAAAAATGTAAATTAGAGAGCAAACACTTCATTTTTTACATGTATTGTTTACGAGCCTGAATTTTTTGGTCGTGACCCGATTCCACCATATACTGGAATT
The DNA here is from genome assembly GCA_028565755.1 of Dinotopterus cunningtoni. NCBI lineage: Eukaryota > Metazoa > Chordata > Actinopteri > Siluriformes > Clariidae > Dinotopterus > Dinotopterus cunningtoni. The sequence goes on from JAOTRS010000002.1 coordinate 2,555,906, forward strand.
TTTCCAGAAAGCATGTCCTTAAGCTATTTATTCCTCTTATATCTCAGCTGTAATTAACAGTTTTATCCATTAAACAGCACCAAAGGGGGTTGTTGTAGGTTGCATCAATTCCATCACCAACATCTTTTTTTCATAACGTCTCTTAAAGTTACTTAAGCAACAAAGCAGTTTGTCATGCTTTCGAGAAAAGTCAAAAACGCAGCTCTCTCGCAAAAGAAAGTTAGCAACACATTAACACTGATGACTTCTTGAAAAACTTCACCATCTCCACCAGCTACTGCACACGTTTCCAACGCTGAGTGTTTGCTTGGTACTAAAGACACAATACCAATCCAGTTACTCTTGTACGAGGGGTGTTCAAGGCTAATCAGGACTCGAGATGAATGAAGGAATAAAAACGAGTGACGTTTACAGAAATTCTCAAGCACAGTACGGTAATGAGACTCTTAGCCGCAGTAAAACATTTGAATGGTGCAAACATTTTAAAGAACGTCATACGACCGTGAATGACGATCCAGTTTGAGGTGGCTCGAAACCCACTGCAGTCGTTCCTATCATGGACGTTAAAAATGGACGAATAACTTTTTAAAAACTTTTAAAGGAGATGCATGTGTCTGTGAAACTGTAAACATTCTCTGCGCAATCAAAAGTCCCTCTTTGACTTAAACGCACCTCATATTAAGGTAATCAACACTTTCTAACCAATCTGTCAAATGTCTTTCAGATTCAGGTCTCGAGTCTTCATGTGGTCGTGTGTTCTGGTTCGATTATAACGCTCAGCGAAACACGCTGCTGCTCTAAACGACTCGCCAACAGCAAAACAACAAAAAATTAAACACACACACACACACACACACCCTGCCATGATCCGAGTGAAGCCTTCCACATAAATGAATTCTCCGATAACACGATGTTGCTGTAAATAGATACAAATAAAAGGCAGAGGTGAATTTTTCTCGTTAGTCATGACAGATGCTTGCGAAGCGCCGCATACATCCCCTTACATATTCAGCGCGCCTGTTAAGGAGCGCTGGCGGGAACCCGAGCGTAAGTCTGGGATCAGCGGAGCTTTTTCCTGGCTGTCGTGTTTGACGATCAAAACGAACTCAAAAAGCTCTCGATATTTTCGATCCGCCAGCAGCCTAATAAGCACGAGCCGTTCTGTCAGGAAGCATCTCTACATCCCTTCTCCAGCTCTTAGCTTCTGAGTTCTCAAATCTGATTGGGCAGGAGGGGGTGTTCACTTTTTGTACAACTTGAACAGGGTCTTGAACAGCCAGGCTTCCACACACAGAGGTGTAATCCTTAATGTGGGATGGGTTTCTTGAAGTTTGTTTAAGGTTTAAGGAAGGAGTCTCCAGTGTCAGACTCAGGTTTTTTTTTAAATCAAAGCTCTTGGAAATCAAAATTGATTTGTATGTAAGCACATTACAGAAGATCTTTGTTGTTATAAATTTTAATGCTAATGTTTAATGCTTGGAGGGCGAATTCAACAACCCTCGTTCCATGCAAAAATATATTCCAAAGTTCAGCTGAGACTCCTACAGTGTGAAGCACCTGCAGTCTACTGAGCTAAGTTAAGGCATATTTGTACAAATGTAACTCTCTTCCCCCTGAACTAGCTGTCACATTTTTTGCAACATCATTCCCATATTCCGGTAGCAATAAAATGTATGTTTTAAAAGTAATGATAGGGTATCGTTCTCCTGGACAGATTTTTAAAAAGGGTCGCCCAGTGTGTGGGAAACACTGCATTCTGTAATAAACAACACATTGGTTTGTCCTGTTAGAAGAAAAAAAACAATCATAATGTAACAATCATATTCATATAGACAGTTACAGTAAAGTTAAAGTTAATGTTTTTTTCTTTATTTGCTCTAAATTAGTCCAAAATTCATATGCAGATAATTTATAGCTTATAATCACTGTAGATCTACTTTACACGCTTATTGCCCACATTTAAAAAATAATTCAAAGTAACAAATGAATAAACCGAAAGAATTCCCCATAATGGTAGACGTGGAAAGGGGATTAGTCAGAGAGGCAATTCTAAACATCATGCTACTCCCAGCATGCTTCACTGCAGGGGCGGTGCGCTGTCATGAGCTGTTTTTGTGTAGATAACTGACTACTGAATTGTGTAGCATTGAACAAGGCGCTGTAAAGAGCGCGGAGAGAAAACTGAACAGAAGCAACTGTACAGACTGAACGCTAATGCTCACTAGGATGATGTGGACTGCTCAAGGTTCATTAGAGCTCTCAGAGAAGATGAGGGTTTGCGAGAGGGAAAACGAGAGGAAGAGAGCGCCGGAGCCGGATATCAGCCTGATTGTAATTAGCGCTGCACAATCACAGTCATCCGACCGCTGGCCACCGTAATCATCCGCGCCGCCGATGCGCTGCGATTATTTTACAACATCCAATTAGATCTTGCGTGGAAACACAAGCTCGCCGCGACTATGTGCAACAAAAGCACGCACACAGAGCACCGGCCAAAGCCTGAGGTGTGAAACTTTCTGATTGAAATGAATTTTTCCCCCAAAAACCCTTTCATAAGCGGTAACCCGCGCTCATCACTAATGGCTAGCTGGAGGTTAGGTCGATGAGATACGGGCGTGCCGTGGCACTTCAGCTTCGCTCCGTGTCCGGCGAGTGGGAAATGACTCACTCGTGCTGCCCCTGCTAACGAGTAGCGCTCGTCCGCGCAGGAGAAAATGAAGCTATCACTTCCCGCTATCACTCCAGCCCTGATCGGGGAGATACTGCAGGCTAAGAGATAGAATGTGTATGGAATTTCAATAGGTAGATCTCCGGGTGGGCCGTGTTCCTCTCAAGACAAAGCTCACACAAGTTCTGTTCTGATGCCTTCATTTTCTTTTCCGGCCCTGCAAGTCTAGTTTCTGTACAAAGGAGTTGTGCGGTGATCTAAAGCAGCCTTGTTTATAATCATAATACGATCATGGACGAAGTCTGATGGGAAACGCCATGAGGTTAAATGTTGCTGAATTGCTTCTAAGTTATAGTTTGAGATTTGATTAGCACTAGCTGTGGACGCTCACCGGATGCACCAGCGATCTGTGCCACTCAGTTCCAAGCCTTTTCTCACCCTTTGTCTTTGTAACATCATTAGATGCATGGAGCGCGAAGGCGTATAAGGATGGAAAGGGTAAGATGAGACCAGTACTACAGAGAAAATAAAAAGCGTATTCATCGCTCGCTCGCTCCTGCGAACGTTAAAATAATTCGAAAAGGCATTAACTGGCAGGCAGCCAGAGATCTTATTTACTCCACGCTGTTGAGCTTCTGTTAAAAGCGCACTGCGTTTGAATAAAACCGATTGAGTCTCGTTTGTGTGGTCACTTTAGTGTGGTTCTGAGTTTTTCTTTTTTTCCTTCTCTCTTTTTATATAACAGCCAGAACAAAGAGCCGAGAGCTCCGGCTCCACTCGAACACTCCGAGGCGACAAAAACCCCTCGGAGCGTGATCGTACTCGAGTCATAACAGATGTTATACGTGTTATTTTTCTTCTCATCGCCTCCCTCCGTCACACCTACTCCTCACATATGTTCCGTTTGTGTAGGTTACTTGCAGATTGTTAAGAAATGAAAATAAATCGTGTTGCTATTCACAGAATCCGAGGTGGAGATTTGAGGTGTTGGTAGACTACACTCTCGTCTTTCTCTCTCTTTCTTATTTAGAAGCTGCAAAGTTGGGAAAAAAAATGAATCAGAATTGTTAAGCGTGCTACAAAAAACAGGTGTAAAATTTAACGCTTGAAGTATTATCAGTGCTGCCAGGTGTGTGATTTCCTTACAGAATTGCTCTGTGCTCAACGGAATTTCTTTTTATAAATTCTTCCCCTGAAATTGCGTCCCCGCAAATTATTATTTCACAAACTTCTTCAATGTACAGACACACCAACTTCACAGTTTTATTTAACATATGTAATAACATGTATAGATTAGTAGTTTAGTGCACAGAATAGGGTTTAGCCATAGATTTAGTATTATTTGGAGCATGCTATTAACTACTGTAGTTTAGTGTGCAAGGTTGGATTTCGCTGTAGATTTAGTTTCCATTACAGCATACTGTTTAGTAGTTTAGTGTAGGGTGGGATTTAGATGTGGATTTAGTATCTATTAAAGCATACCAATTAGTCGTTTAGAGCGCAAGGTTGGATTTAGCCATAGATTTAGTATTTGTTAGAGCATGCTATTTAGTAGTTTAGTGCGCAAGGTTGGATTAAGCCTTAGATTTAGTATCTGTTAGAGCAGACTAATAATTAATTTAGTGTAGGGTTGAATTTAGCTGTAAATTTAGTATCTGATGGAGCATACTGTTCACTAGTTTAGTGTACGGTGGGATTTAACCATTGATTTAGTATTTATTAGAGCATACTATTTAGTAGTTTAGTGCGCAAGGTTGGATTAAGCCTTAGATTTAGTATCTGTTAGATCATACTATTTAGTAGTTTAGTTCATATAATGGTATTTAGTTGTGAATTTAGTATGTATTAGACATATTATTTATTAGTTTAGTGTGCTAGGTTGGATTTAGCCGTAGATTTAGTATCTACTGTATTAGAGCACACTATTTAGTAGTTTAGTGTTGGGTGGGATTTAGCCATGGATTTAATATTTATTAGAGCATACTATTCAGTAGTTTAGTGCACAAGGTTGGATTAAGTCGTAGATTTAGTATCTGGTAGAGCATACTATTTGGTAGTTTAGTGTAGGGTGGGATTGAGCTGTGGCTTTAGTATCTGTTAGAAGGTACTATGTAGTAATTTAGTGCAGGGTAGGATTTGTCCACTTTAGTTGTTTTGCTTTGCCCATGTAGAGGTGTTATACTGCCACCGGTTCAGAAGTGCCAGCGGAAGCTGTCCACATCAACACTAAACAACTAACACACACGAACCACCTACAAGCTGCTACCATCCACCTGCTAATTACTTGTGCACTGCTGTGATGTTTTTATAGACAGTGACTACATCACAATTTTAAGCATGATGAAAAAAAAAATGATGGCTACGATTCCTAGTAGCCTGCTATAAACCACACCAAACTCTGCTCAACGTCTTCACAAGCTCCTTATGAATTAGTGCTCCAGGATCTTCTTGAGGAATGCGGGAGGTGGCGACTATGGCGCAGTTACAGTGACATTCTCAGGTACAACAGAGCAAGAGCTTCTTTCATTATTGACAATAATGATAGACAATATACTAAGTGTTTTAATATCAGACACGTTTTGTTGAAAGATAGAAATGTAAATAGAAAAAGTTGCTACCTAAGCTCCCTACTGATCTCAATCGAATTGTTTCGTTACTTTTTTTCCGGAGGTTTTTGAAAGAAGTTTCATTATTTTCACAGTGTGAAGTGACCTGAAAGTCTTCCAGAACTCACCTTAATAGAAGTTGTAATGTCCTGCCGCAAATTGCGATGGCCTCAGGAAGGCTCGTGATTACAATCTGACAAACTGCACGGCCTCGTAATCAAGTGTCCGTCACCTGGGCTCAGCCGCGCTCTCGGGAGCCGGGGAAGATAGAGCGCTGCCAGTTGAATACTGCTTTGAAAATTAATGAGCTGCCATGCTGGCTGACGCACTGTTATCTCACACTTCCTTTTGTTTGCTGCACTGTGTATCGGTGGGAAGTCAGAACTCAGGAAACGGCACGTCAAGGGGATATAAAAGCCTTTTGAAACAATCACGTAAAGCAAACTTATCGTAGATGTTGAAGTGAGTTTGGAAAGACTCCTCTATTCACTGCGGGGAGATAATGAGCCCTTATTGGTGCTTCTGAATCTGCTTACAGGTCTCTTCGTACACTCTTTGTTGGCACGAATATACGAATATAGAGCATTAAGATCTAACGTAAAGCGATGTGTGTGTATGTGTATGTGTGTGAGTGTGCATCCACTGGGGCTATTTAATTACCAGCCAATAGCAGAGCTAATTTATTCTCTCCTGCGCGCTCTGGGGACAAAGTTAGAGTTTATACACTTAATCATTGGCGATGGCGTCTCAAACACACGCACCCTGATTACTGGCCCCTGGAGTCGTACCTTCAAGGGCCTCATGGGTTGAACAGTGTTTACGTTCTCCATGCCGATTCTCTTCTTCCCTGGAGTAATGGTCTTTTATACCACGGCAGAACAAAAAAAACTTTTTACACTGTGGTTTCACAAACTTTCAGTTGAAGAAGAGTTTCAAAAATATCCTGAATAAGAATTAAGTGTCTGAATAGCATAATTATTTTTATGCTCGCAAAAAGTTATCTACTGTATGTTATGTACCCGTGGAAGTTTTTTTTCAGAGTTTATTGTTTAGTTGTTGTCACATTATTACATTATTAGCCCTGAAAGAAACAATACTGGTGATCTGAGATGAAGAACAGGAGAGAGTACAGGATGGTTTTGTACACCACGTAACTGGAGTTCTACAACTTAACACTTTGACTGCAAAATGAGATATCTCCACTTTGGCACTTTTGAGAAAGAAAGCAATATTGCAGCAAGTATTGCAAATTAAACAGAGAATTTTAGTGCAAACTGTTTCTTTGAGTCACAGGGATTTTAAAAAGCACAAATCCAAAAATATGACATCAAAATAGTTCAGGTTGTATCCGTCTGAATTTGGTGTGATTTCGCAAAGTGCTATAACTCTACTTCAAATAGTTTTGTCACAATGAATAATTTATGCAAATCCATTTTGAAAAAGATAGGTTTTAATAATAATAATAATAATAATAATAATAATAATAAAAGCAAACTCATGCTTTAATTTTTTATAGCACCTCTGTGTACTCTAGTTTCCTCCCACATTTCAAAGATTCATGCAGTTTAGGCTGATTGGCGTTCCTAAATTCCCTGTTCAAAATTTAGCCAAAATGAGTTGAGGTCAAAAAATGGTACTTATCTCATTTTGCTGTCAAAATGATCAACAATATTGCCAATTTGAGTCTCATTAAATGTCCACAGCACAGGCGTGACATGTAACAGGGTCTTTTACAGGTTTCACATGTGGTGTGAAAGAGTCATTTATGTAGCCTTCATGGAAGGAGTCTCCAGTGTCAATGATTTGTAGCGGTCAGAGGTAAAGCTCTGCATTTAGGTTTGCACTCATGATCTTTTATCCACAGGTCTATTGCTGCATAGATATTGAAACAGAAACCACAGTTACATTAAATGACAGTTGGATATATAATGTACATTTTGTAGTAAGCAGGATGTTATTGATATTTACACTTTTGATTCAATTTAACTTAATAATACAGATGTTTCTCCAGTGGTTCCAGAATCTCAGTAGATTTGATTATTTTCATTGTTCTTGTGCACAAGTGACAAGTGCACAACTACTCATTGTTTAAACACACACTAAGTGTTAAAAGTGTGCAAAATGAAACCGGCTTTAATAAGAATCCGCTCGGTCTCTTGGCTGAAATCAAGCTCCGTTGTGTGAACACCTACGTGTGAATCACAAAAACAGTCTGGAGAAAGTGTTAAGGTGCTGGCGTTCCGTTTCCCGTGCAGACATGAAGGAAGTGTCAGCCACCGCGTCTTTCTGCTGCCTGCTGAAATCTGTCTCCTGTTTTGCCACGGGGCCGTTCTCTTCCAGCGCGGCATCGTCTCCACGCCAAAGCTATACAATCTATACCACCCCCCCCCTCCCCACACACACACACACCTCCTCATCCCCCTTTCATAAGCTGACAAAGAACTCAGTGTCATCACACATTCAGTGTCGTCAAGTTTTTTTTTTTTTTTTTAGGAAAGATGCTTGGGGAATATTGCAGAGCCTCCAGTGCTCCTCTCTCTCTCTCTCTCTCTCTCTCTCGCACTCTCTCTCTCTTTGTCTCTGTTTCATCCACTGCAGTAAATGATTCAACAGAAGTATATCCTGTAGGATTATTCACACACACACAAACAAACAGAGAGAGAGAGAGAGAGAGAGACTTCCAGGAACTAAAATCGGTGTTATTCAGGATTTTATCCCTTTCATCTAACATGATAGTAATGTCTCGACACAGAGGTAATCCTTGTGTTCAGTGTGTTTGTGCACTTTTCACACAAGCATGCTACACTTCGGCATACTCTACACCAAATTGTTTTTGAAACACACTCTCACTCGCTCGGATCATCTATACCGCTTTATCCTGTATATCCCAAGAGACTTACAGTAGGACACGAGGCGGGGTACACACTGGACAGGGTGCCAATCCATCGCCGCAAAACTCGCTTTATTTCTGTATATAATCCCTATTATCTATATCATCTCTATTATATTTCTCTATATAATCCTGTTACACTAATGCACTTATCCCAGTGTTTCTCTAGTGCTTGGATACGAATGTAGAACGTTTTCTCAGCATGATCACGTCAGAAACGCAGGCCTCCCAGGAACTCCTTTAATGACTTTTCCAAGCATGTGGAAATGGTTTGGAGCGAGGTCAGGACTGTACGGTGTATGTGGCAATAACTCCCACCTGAGTTCCTGTGGTGTTGGTGAATGATTGTGTGTACAGTCCTTAAATTGGCGACAAGTTAGCCACGATTTTCAAGGATTGATTCAGGTGCTGAATGTTTTAGCGGGAACCACTGCAGTGTGCTCTGATTCACCTCATCATTCATGGACGTTCGACCTGCTTTAAAACGTTTGCACCATTCAAATGTTGTACTGCGGCTAAGAGTCTCATCGCTCGGAGGTCACAATGCTAGCTGAGACATGACGGGAATCTCATTTTGTTGGAATGAACAGGTGACTAAGAGCATCCGATGCAGGACCAGATGTCCCTACTGAAACGAAGAAATGCGATTCAGAAATGGAGGAGCTTCTGGACGTTAATGCTTGAAATGAAGCACAGACTAAAGATAAATTCAGGAAATGCTTGGGTATAAAAATCTGGTTTGTTTTCGTGAGAGGCATAAGTTTTAGCGCCTCACCGACCGCCATCCAAACAATACGGCAACTTTCCCGAGACGCTGAACTATTTTCATATCCCTGGCGCTTACCAGTGGAAAGGCCATGGAAAATAGCACTGTGTAAATCTGTGTGTGTGCGTGCGATCCTGTGTGTGTGTTTAAAAATGAGGTGCTGAATAAGAGCGAGCTTTTTTTTTTTCATTGTTTCATTTCTTTTTGCGAGGTGTGAAATTTTAATGGAATAGTCGAGCTCGGGGAAGGCTAATGGCTTTCTCACTCCCACTTAAACAAGCCTGTGTGTGTGTGTGTGTGTGTGTGTGTGCGCGTGCCTTAAAGGTTTGCTCATCATTTTGCAATGGTGGCTTTACTTAATGTACTCACATGCATAAAAAAGCGCAGCGAGTATTCCGCCTTTTCCATCTCCATAAATTACGCTGCGGAAGACGTGGCGATGGATGTAATGGCTTCTGACAGACAGCCATTTGCTCTCGCAGCCTCATAAATGTGTGCAATGACTTTAAATTGATTTTCCTTGTTTTCCCTTTCACCGGGTGGACTGGCTTACCGCTCGGCTCGGCTGCTCGTGAGTCTCGTCGCCGGTTCCTCTGATGATATTTTTGATCACATCCAGCAGCTCCGTCACTCCATGGTCATGCAGCGCTCCGGAAGCTTTTATCATCAGCACAGTCATGCTGACGATTTTCGGACGCTAACGCTGAGACAACGTGTTAGCCTTTTTTACATAACAACATCACATCTGTCGTTTACTTTTCACAGTGGTACAAACTTTCAGCGAATAACAACCATACTGGAGTGTATTATGTTCTTAAGAAAAGTTTTGAATGGTAACCCCGCCTCTAACAGTGGGCGTTACGTTCCTATCTTCTCATATGACATTCTTATGAGGCTGGGGGGAGAAAAAGCTAGCTAAAGTTACGGTTAAGTGTGAAATTCTGGATTCTGATTGGTCATTTTTTATTACAGCGTATAATATGTCATCGTTTCTATAGAGTTGTAACTGTTAAAGAAAGGTCCTTTCTTTAAACACAAGTTGGCACAAGTCTCTGAGCTTATCCAAAGTGTGTGTGTGTGTGTGTGTGTGTGTGTGTGTGTGATGTTAATGGAAAGGATGAAATACCCCTCAGATGCATTTTCATTTCACATGCCCAAATGCACCTTTTCAATGTCTATGTAAATTAGCTAATGCTAAGCCACGCCCATCCAGAGAACAGAAAAGCTGAGAAAGAAGTCGGAGGCGGGATATCTTCTTAAATGATGTCACACTGAAATCTAATTGAGCAGTACAAAAATGGAAAAAGGGGAAAAAGGAAGAGGATTTTGTTTCTTTTTTCCCGTGTTTTGTTCACACACACTCACTGGTTGTTGAAACATGATTAAAAAATTAATTTTGCATAATAAGTGCCTTTTAATGGCTGAGGAGTTTACACTTTGTGCTTTATCATTAGGTACGAGATGCGACAGTGAGAAAAATGAACTAACAAGCTTTATGGACATTCGACAACATTAAATGTGACTATAAACCAGGTATCAATTGTAATTATGAAAACATTACAAGGTTAAAACACCCTGGAACCTGCTGTTATAGGAAAATAATCAACAACAGGGTTTTAATAACTTTTACTCAATGTGTTAAAAGGTGTGAATGTGTAATGAGATTCGCTAGCAAATTTCTGAACTGCTACCAGTTATGACAATCAATTAATTCGATTCATGATTTGTTGGATTTAGATTTGATCCAGATGCAATTGATTTGTTTCAATTTGGTGAGCCAGTTTAGCGAGTCATGTTGCGCGGAATATTTCTAATTTAAACTATATCTTAGACATCGTGATCAGTTTCTAGGCGTGTGTTTGTCACTCTGATGTCAGACTCATGCATTGTAAATGTAATCCCAGACACTTTACCGAATCATTCAAACTGAATAAATTTTGTAATATTTAAGATACAAATTTTTTTGCATGATTTATTTTTTAGAATGAATGTAGTTGCGTTGCTGTATGAATTAGGAAAATACCAATCATTCCACCACTGTTGGTTAGTAGCATCAGTTTAGGCTCAAATTCAAGGAATCAAATCAACATGACAATATGTACAATACTCAAAAAAAAAAGGATCACAATATTACTTTACGCTGTCTTATCAGTGTATCACATTGCCCAGTCGTGCAGTACGTCAGTTCTTCAGAAGGTCAGCGTTATCGTAAGCTCTCACTCTCGTGCTGAAGGACGGCGTGGCGCTGGTATCTGCGAGCGATCGGATCTCTTTGTCTTGGTGCCGCCGAGCGCCGGATCAGGAGGGCTGGGTAAAATGCAGACGAACACAACACACCGGCTCTGGCTCGGCCGGAGTCTACAGGGGATTCCAGCAAAAGGTCATCTAAATGGAGCTCGGACCAGCACGGCCACACGGCTGAGCGCGAGCCAGGCAGCGCTGTGCAGCCAAAAGGCTTCGCGTGACACAGAAATAAAGAGCGAGTTTAACACAGCGAGGCGAAAGCAGGCCAACTCCTTTACAAACTCAAATCCTGGAGCTTCTGCGAGCCGCTGTGTAAATGTTCCATGGTTAGAGAGTTTAAATCAGAGCAATGTGACGCTGAACTCTTTAAATCATTGCTCTTCTTTAAGTAGTATTTTGCCACATGAATGCTACTTCTTGCATTTTTAGTTAGACTTTGAGGGTTTGAAATCTGAAAGGTCTCTTCTTCTCTCGTCAGTCAGATGAGCTCAGCTTAGCATCCAGTCATTTCAGCTTAGCATCAAGTTCATCAATGTATAAAAAAAAAACAAGATCAAGACCATAACCTTAACATGTGACACAATCTAGCTCAGTGCCCAAGCTAGTCCCAAAATGATCTGCATGAAATATGTACGAAAGCTCAGTTTGGCTAATTTGCTAAGAGGAATTTGTGAGTACAAATACTCTGTTACTGAACGTAAAAAAAAAAAAAAAAACCTTTTATCTGTACTTTACTTGAGTATTTTCTATATGTGATGCTTTTTACTTCTACTCGCTACATTGTTTGATGAAAACCCTGTACTTTTACTTTTTGCATCTTAAGTAGAGACTTACCGTGACCATACCGTGACCTAAGTGTCACCCCACATGGGAAGGACAAACACAAAACATTACAATCAGTCCAGTGGCAGGTAAAGTGTGGATTGGTTATCGCACCAAAATTATTGACGGTTACCCGGGCAACGGATCCTGCTGTTGTCAAACTGGAATTAGAGGCGATCTATTTAGCTAGCTAACATAGTGAGCAAAAGAGTTGCAAACTCTTATACGTTTAATTTATGTTTTAACCCAAAAACAATGTGTTATTTATAACAAGCTTATAATTACATTTTTTTTGTTGTGTCCTTTTGTAACCCTATTGTGTTCTGTATGCCTACTGTGTGTCCATGTTTAATTATAAACACAACTTGCATTATAGAGGGTATCTATAGTACCATCTATAGTACCAGTAGTAGCACCTACCTACTGTAGCTAATACTGAACTAATAAAAGCGGATAACTTTTCATATCATTCATATAAAATTAAATTAAATTAATGTTAGCAACATATTGACTTCACTTGTGCTTAAAATCTTTCTTTGTAGAGTAGTTGTACTTTTGTATTTCAAGTACATTGTAAGGCACATGCTTCAACTTGAGGAAAGAATTTGAAGTGGCACTTCTACTCGTAGTGGAGGACATTTTTGGCAGATACTTGTACTTTTACTTGAGTGTTGAGTTTGTGTACGCTGACTGCTTGCTCCGCTAATACCAGGTTAGACTTGCATCATCTGAAAAAGCTAACTTCCGTAGCAGAATAGCAGTAAAGTATGGTTTCCGTAGAAAGAAAATCTTCAGATGAAACACTTTTAGTTTCACACAGAAATATGAAATTCATATGAATGCTTAATTTCCGGACTTCTTCACTTTTGCTTGTGCACTTTGTTTACTTTTTGCTTAACACTGTCCGCTTTATTGACTGTTACTTACAGACTACAGAGTGCATTCTGGATGCTAGGCTATAGGATTTGGATGCTAACCCACTGCAGTGCATTGTGGGATCTTAGAGGGACGTTAAAGTGATTATAAAATGGCAAATCTCCTTCTTAAAATGAATTAACCTTTTCGTCAGCAACCTACAGTACACACATCTATTTATAAAGCATCCCGTGTGTACAATTATTGCATCATATAATTTTATGAACAGAATGTAAATCATATAATTATTACAGCGTGTGTAATGTCTTGTAAAATGGTTATGGTATAACATGTTATTAATGTGTCAGCCTTAGTTACAGCCATGTATGGTATGGTATATAGAAAGT
>JAOTRS010000002.1:2599705-2613360 GCA_028565755.1 Dinotopterus cunningtoni
TCAGATAACTGGATAGAAGATAACAGGGTGGAACATATAACAGAGTGCAAGACAATGGGGTAGAACATAACAGGGTTGAACATAATAAGGTTGAATGTAACGGGGTAAAGACATAACAGGGTGGAAGATAATGGCATTAAATCTAACAGGGTAAAACATACTTGTAGTGAGGGTAATCCAAAATACGGTGGAACATTTCTCCATTTATGTATACTGTATATAGTGTGTGTGTGTGTGTGTGTGTGTGTGTGTGTGTGTGTGTGTTTGAACACATCAGCATTCGTGCACATCAGTCCTGATTCCTGTCCCCATCAGGATTCCTCTGAAAGACGTGTGAGACAGTAAACTGAAGCGGTACTAATGTGGTGGATTTAGTGACGCTGCCTAAATGAGCCTGACGTCTGAGGATTCTTCTAAACGCTCCTGCAGACGCGAGCTCGTGAGAAGAATCCAGCATTTCTCTCTCTTGCTCTTGGCTTATGAATCAATAACGTGGGGTTTAGCGTTACCTGCTAATGCTGTTTGAGAATCAGAGCTGCAGATCACCGCGACTGCAGCCCACGTCTGCTCAGATACGTCCATAACCGGTGACACACACACACACACACACACACACACACACACAGAGAAAAATGCTTTTTTTTCTTAATCCAAATCAGGTTTCTTTTTTATTTGTTTATTTATTTGTTTATTTATTTATCTATCTCTCTCTCCACTTAGCAACATGAAAGAAACGACTTTTTAGGCTTTTTGATTTCGTTCCACCGCTGTACCTCTGCAGCAGGGTCGGACTCGCTCGCAGGCTCCACAGTGGCGACGCGACGAGATGGGAGTGCTGTAACCGAATCCCCCTGAGGTATTTTTGATCTGGAAGTTGATTTCAATTGGCCAGCGTTTGAAAGCATGAAAGATGAACGTGAGCCATTTTTGAAATAAGAAAAAAAAAAAAAACTAGGAGAAAAAGCGGAAATAAAAATCACTCGGCCACAAAGGTCATCCTGACCAGAGCGCATCGATTCTCCGAGTTTAGGAACTTTGTCCAGGAATGGCGATGCTTCCGGATGGATTTTCTTCAAACGGGGGTTTTGAGTTACAAGCCGACTGATCACCGTTTCTTCATCTTTTTGCGGATCGTTTTTCAATAACCTTGACGTTGATGGATAGGCCGTGGTTTATGTGCTTTATAGTCGTGAGGAATAAAACACACCATGCCGTGCTGTTATGGGAAAATAATCAATGCCGGTGTTGAGTGGGGCGATGCCACCGCGGCAAGTCCTGAAGCTTTTTAGCTGTCTTGCGTAACTGAAATTTGTCAGAGTTTGCAATTTTTATTCATAAATAAGCAACTTTTTAAAATGTATTTTATTTGTTTATTTTTTTTTGTCATGGCTACGGAAGGAAAAAAAAACCTGACTATTTCTCCACCAGACTTTTTCTTTCTTTTAAACACTTTTGATGTCGAGCTGCTGTTATAGAAAGTTAATCAACACAATTGCTAACCAATCAGAATCCAGAACTGAACAGCGCTGAAGTGTGTGTGTGTGTGTCTGGGTGGCGAGACAGAGAAAGCTCCAAGAAGTAAAGACATGGTGTATCCGTAGAAAAGTTTAAAAAGCAAAAGTGTTTTACTGGCGCAGGAAATTACAGTGTGAAGACAGAAACACACACACACTCACATATACACCCACACATACACACACACACACACACACACACACACACAAAACAATGTCAGTGAAAATTAGAGTGCACTTTTCCCTAGGTTTATAGTGTGTATGTGTGTGTGTATATGTGTGTGTGTGTGTGTGTGTGTGTGTGTGTCCACGTTCTTCAGTTCTTTTCCTGCAGAAGCAATCATATTTACTGGAAAAGCAGGAGGGAGGCGAAAGCGTGAGCCGCGTTAGCCGCGCGAGTTCATCGTGTCGCTCCGCATTCGCCTCGCGGAGATGGAGATGGTAATTGCATGTTCTTGGGGGAAGAATTCCGTCCCCTGCAATTCAGGAATCACGGAGTGTGAGCAGAAATCAGGCAGCAAATGTGTTCATGTGAAATGACCTCCTCTTTGAGCAGCGCCTTCAAACGGGTTAAGAGTGCGACAGCGTTACCTCGGGGCGCGGCCAGTGCAGTCGCGCTGCTCAGGATCATCAAAGTCACAATCGCTCTGTGTGTGTGTCTGTGTCTGTGTGTGTGTGTGTGTGTGGAACAGTTGAGGATTTATGACTGAAATTAATGTAACTCCAGGTTTGAGCGCTGTAAAGAAGCATGAGTAAGAAACAGCAAAGTATGAGGGTGAGTCAGAGATGATCCACACTCCAGTTATATTAACACTTCTGTTGGCCAGACTGACTTATCAGCGCTTTCCATTCAAGGCTACTGTCTCCCCAGTCACTGCCGTGCAGGTACAGTACATCACTTCATTTGTAAATGCGGTGCGAGCAAAAATGGACACCCCACTTTTTGCACGAAAGAGGAGCAGCGTGCAGTGATTAGTAGTTTGTGGTCTGAGGTGCATCTGGTGCCGAAAAAACCATAAACACGACAGAAGCGTTTGGATATCTGCAAACACAATTTGGACGAATACTGAGGAAGGTGAATATTTCTTAAAAAGATTCATTACGAGTGATGACACATGGTCATTGTCCCCCTGAGCCAAGACCTACTGAGCTCCCTGGACAACAATCAGATCACTCCATCAGCAACTGCATGCAATCTTGGAGTAACTCTGGACGATCAATCATTTTCCCCACACATCGCTAACCTTACTCGCTCCTGTCGATTTCTTCTTTACAACATCAGAAGAATCCACCCACAGGCTATTCAGGTGCTTCTTCAGTCCCTTGTTATTTCAAGACTGGACTACTGCAACTCACCCCTGGCCGGTCAGCCTCTGTCCACCATTTGTCCTCTGCGTTTCGTCTCTAACTTTTCCAAGTTCTTCCACACCTCCCACCTTCCCTGCTCTCTGCACTGGCTTCCTGTATCTTCCTGCATCAAATTCAAAACCCTGATGCTTGGCTACAAAGCCAAAAAAACGGCCCGGCACCCACTTACCTCTCGCTCTAATCACACCTCGTGCTGCACCGCGTTCCCTCAGATCCTCCAGCACTGCTCGGCTGGTCCCACCATCTCTCAGCGATCAAGGAAGATGTGCATCTGGACTCTTTTCTGTTCTGGAACCTTGGTGGTGGTGAAATGAGGATGTCCATACAGCTGAGTCCTTGGCAATCTTTAAACAACGACTTAAGACATATCTGTTTCTTCAATTAAAATTCCCCAATAAAAAAAAATAATAATAAACTTCCTAACAGTGTTTGACTGATGGTACTTGGTTATTTTGTAACCTAGTAACCCAGTGTAAGGATCTATCCAATAATGGAAACTACAAATCTGTTTTGTAAGTGAAAGACACAAGTTTAAAATAAGAAATCATCAGTGCCGTCTGTCTCTTCTGAAATCTCAGCCAGTCTCATCCTCTCTCTTACACAGCCATAGCTGATGCACTACTAATGCACATAATAAAGCGATAAAGATAAAGCCATAAAGCATTTAATGTTAGAGTGTTGCTCTTGACATTTTTTTTTTCCGAAATACCAATAATATTAGTCAGAGCGCGTTTCTTCCTTGTTATCTTATTCTCTGTGTGTTTAATGGCAGCTCGCAAACCAAATAGGTGCATACTGCCACCTGCTGCATCGGAGATGGAAAATACGCAAGTGCACCCGCGTACGGAGAACGACAATAATCATAATGAGAGCGCTGGCCAGCAGGGGAGTGAGTCGGGGGAAGCAATCATTCCCAGGCACCGTACAAATCAGTCGTGCCCAGTGTGAAAGCGCCCTTAAAGTGTCAAACTGACTGGCAGGTTAAGGCTGCTGAAAATCCAAATAACCTACTACATAGCGAGACTGCATTAGTGGTCAGTGTTTTTGATTCATCTTTAACCACATCTTCAGTCGCAGCTTAAATTGAGTCGAAGTGGAGCTTTGTCTAATGTTGCTTGGTAACGTACTCTAGAGTTTAACTCTAGACAGCTCTTATAGAGAAACCTGAGCAACTGAAGACTGAAATAAGTGAAATGCTTGAAAACAACAGATATGCTAAAAGGAAAGGATGAAAGAAAAAAGAAAAGAGAGAAAAGTCAGGAGATATATTAAAAGATGGTGAGAGAAAGAAAGAAAGAAAGAAAGAAAGAAAGAAAGAAAGAAAATGAAAGTGACAATTGGGAGGAGAAAAAATAAGATTAAAGAAAGCACAAAAACAAGGAGAGGAAAATGAAAGGATAAGGAAAGAAGATGAAAACAAAGAAAGCATAGAAAGCAAAAAATGAAAACGGAAGTAAGAAATTGCAAACAAGATGAGAAAATGAGAGACAATAGAGGGAAAAGAGGATAAAAAGGGACAAAAAGTGAGGATTAAAAAGAAAGAAAGAAAGAAAGAAAGACAGAGAGCAAAATTAGAGAGCATGGGAAGAAAAGGAGGATGAAAAAGGAGGAAAAATGGGGATGAGATGAAAGGAAGAGTGCTACAGTATCAAAGACAAAGAGAGGAAAGAAAGGAAGGAAAAAGCTGTGACTGATGTAAACCTTTAGAAAGTGTTAGACTGTAGGAGAGCTGTCGATGCAGTGTGTCTGCTCCGGGTCTCTACAGGTTTTTGAGAACACGGCTGACCTGGAAGCGAGCTCTCTGTTTATGTTCAGGAAGTTAATCCTGCCTCAGTCACTCTGCTCAGCTTTGTGTCTACACTTTTAAAAAGGAATTCGTTTGCTAATGAAGAAGGTTTATCACACAAATAGGGCAAATCCTTTAATCGGTGTGTGTGTGTGTGTGTGTGTGTGTGTGTGTGTGTGTTTGTGTCGATAATCCAAAATGAGAGAATGCCAGAGAGAGAAATTAATTTATTCATCCTGTGTTCGAGGTGGCCTTATCTGCTTTTGCTAAGGCTAATCAAAAAGAAAGAAAGAAGGAAGAAAGTGATAAAGTCTCTCACTCTCTCAGAAACAAAGCAGTCACGCTGTATTTTTCTCCCGGAGTTAGCAGTAGCTCACACTGTCTCCTTCGTTTTTTTTTTTGTTTTTTTTAAAGATCTGTTGCATAAGAGGTTGAACAATCAGAACGCACAGGCGGGTGTCACGCTGACTCGAGCGGAGAAACTGATTGGTCGAGTGTCTGATGGATTAGCGCACCATTAAATAATCAAAGCAGGTTTTAAAGGAGCTGAAGTGCGCCCTGACGCAGGGGAAATTGAGATAACCGTGGCTGAGCAAAGGGAAAATAAATAAATAAAAAATAATAAAAAGCCAGAGTGAGTGCTCGCTGGGGAAAAGTCATGCTAACAGCATGCTGTGATGTTTCTAAATACATCCTGCCTCCATCTCACAATTGTTCTAATGCATGTTATCAGCTGCTCCGCTTAGAGGTTTTAAAAGTGTTCTAGCAACTAAATTGCCTGAAGTCCACAGCAGGAAGTGAAGGAACTGTGTAACATTTAAGTAAACTTCATGGACACTTTCAAGTAAACTTCTCAGTGGTCACTTTTATGTAAGCGTCACCATAGACAAGTAAACTTCTTCGTGGGCACTTTTAAGTAAAACGTCTCCATAGACACTTCTAAGTAAACTTCTCCATGTACACTTTTTAGTAAAACTTCTCCACAGACACTTCTAAGAAAACTTCTTAATGGATAAACTTTTTAGTAAAACCTCTTCATGGACGCTTTAATAAACTTTTCCATGGACACTATAGACACCTTAGAAAACATCTTTATGTACATTTAGGAAATTTCTCAATGAACACTTTAAAGAAAGCATTGACACTTTTACATGTATTTCCTCATGTACAAATTTAAATAAACTTCTCCATGTACACTTCAGTAAACGTTAAAAAAAAGTTAACTTAATGGATACTTTTATGTAAACATCTCCATGGATGTACACCTAAGCTAACAAATCAAATCAAAACAAATCAACCACTAAAAAAGTCAAATAAAAAAATCATGTTTCTACGTGAATATTTAGCGTAAAACTCTAGCTAGCCAAACGCTAGCTAGGCAAAAAAAAAGGTCCACCGTTAACACTAGGTGAGTGAAAGTAACGCTGGGGTTCTGACAACTTAAAACCAAAAACATGGGTTCACTTTTATGAAACCTGTCACACTTCTTCATCCAAGCTAAGTAAAATATAGCCATCAAACGTACATCCTGTAAAATCAGCTAGCTAACGTTTATAAATAATGAATTGGGTAGCACTTATGTAACGTGTTAATTCCGTACCGCTACGCTAATACGTTTAAAAGACTTTTTATTAGATTAGATTTTACGTACTAAAAACTTATTAAAGAAATCATTCATTTTTTGTCTCTCTTCATTCCGGAATGTTTTATTAATTTTATTCGAAACTGTTCATAACGAAATTAAAAGCACGTTATCATCATTATTAAATTCCTCAGCTTTTCGAGAGAACCCGTTAGTTCAGGAAGTGTTTGTCAGGCAGGAGCGAGCGTGCCTTCAGTCTTTCTTCCTCGGAGTGATATTCGAACTGAAGAGATTTTATTCAAGGACATGGACCCCAGAGTGCTTTCATTCATGCTCCCTATTTTTCCCAGGAACGAGGGCCGCAAATCTCCACGCGGTGCTTGTGCTGAGAGGCAGACAGGTAGGTAATTGCATGTGCTGTCTCGCTCATTGATTTTCAGGCAGCTCTCACTGAGCGAGCGTTCCAGCCCAGATTTCAGGTTGTTCCGACCCGTGAAGCGGTTGTATTGCAGAATCTTATCTTCCTGACGCATTGTGGGAGACGCACCTGCCTCAAACTGTGGAGACAGAAGCTGTTAGAGAGAGACGCTCCAGAGTCCGTGATGTACTGCTTTCTATTCTCAACTCGGGAAAGAAGCAGCACTTTAAACGACAATGAGTTCAACAAGAGATAGAGAGAGAAAGAGAGATCTGGTTAACTGTTTCAGTGAGGAGAGGAACTAATTTGTCTGTAACTTTACTACAAGTATAAGAGGAATATAACACTTCAGATGGTGTTTTAGGAAAATCTTTAACGAGATCTGTGTGACATCACTTTGAACAGATCATGGCTTTACATACAGCTTTAACACCCACACGGTAATCAAGCTAGATACAGTACTATAAGAGAAAAGTGAACATTTGTTGTTATACAAATGTTTGAATCAAACCACTATCCAAAATCGATTTTCCCAATTTCTGATCTAAATTCACTTCTTCGGCTCAGAAAAAAAAACATGGATAATGAAGCCCAGGTCATAGCCGTAGGGCTAGTCTCTGAATTTGATCACCATACTGTGTAACGAAGATTGACATGAAAAGTATTACTGTGGTACATATGAAATTTATTCCGTTTTAAAGTTTTTAAGCCAAAATTTCATATTGTGAAACCCATTTTCTTGTAGAAAATAATGTAAATGCAAATAATCCGTTCCAGCCACCCAAAAATAATACAGATATTTCCAACACAATAACCATATTTGTGCATATAAAAAATGCAACACATTTAGATATAAATATATATACACAAATATGGTTATAGTGTTAAGACATGTAAATTAAGTAGAATACAGTATGAAAGAAATAGACATTAAACCTCACTTAACATTAATTTATGATTCCTCTTGGCTGCTTTAAAAACCAAACTGAAAGTGTCTCCCTTTCCTTCTTGCTACAGTGCTTGCTACGATTCCTGAGACCCGTGGTGCTGTCTTCACTAAATCTTGCACATAATGCAAAAAAAAATTTAAAAAATAAATGTAAACTCGCTTTGCTTGACTATCCACTGACACAAACAAGTTTTGATCGCCTTCTGGACGTACACACAACTTAGCCGGCGTTCATTCACTCGTACAGTATGCCGAAAACGCTTTGTATGCCAAGTATGTCAATTTCTTGCAAAATGTGCAAAATTTTAAAAAGTCAACAAAAGAATTTGACAAATTTTTTACATTTTTAAAATTCGTGAGGCGGGGCGTTCGTATGCCAAGGTACCGCTGTAACAGGGAACTCATCATAATTACTTTACAAATTAAAACCGTTAAAACATTTTCAAAACATGAAAACTACACGTAAAAAGAAAAAAAAAAGGGTTTTCCAAGTAGGATATGTTGCAAATTAAAATATTGTGACTGTCTGTTGTTTTGACATCAAATTGCACATTGTCTGAGTTCATGACCTGGCATTCTGAAATAAATGATCATAAAACCTAAAAATGATTACAAATAAATAAATAAATACTGGAACTTGTAAATGTCAAGTTTGCTAGCAGCTAGCACAAAACTAGCTGTTGATTTTCTGAGTGTAAATGTTGCTAAATATAACCTTGAGAAACGTGAACAAGTAACAAAGTGCGTTGTTTATTCAGCTCTGAAACACAGCAACACTTTACCTGTGACTGCATTGTGCCATGATTTACATCTAATAAACATCTACTGCGACTTTATATACCTCCAGCTGTCTGTCTCATCATCAACATGTCCCTGCTGTTACCAGGGCACTACCTTACAACCGCTTCAACACCTTAATTTAAGGGTTTAAGTGATAATAGACACTCTTAGCGAAGCTAGCAAAGCTTTGGAGTGGGTTCGCGCTATTATTAGCCACAAAGACACTCCTGTAATTTGCTGCACGCAGCCGTCAGAGCTGTCCAGGCATTCCACCGAGCCATCTGTCTGTCTGTGTCTCCTGACGCAGTGCTTGCCTTATCTGTCGCTCCTTTGGCCTTGATTGACAGCCGGCGTCATTCTCGCTTTGTTGGCGGAGGAAAAACAGACGCTAATGTTTGATTGCGTTTGACTCCAGCTCACGGCTCTCTCAGACGTGAAGCGCATCCGATGATTCCCGGTGAGATCGCGTTCCTCCCAATCGCTCAGTGTCGGTATCGATCGGTGCACGTTAGCAAGCTGCGCTCATGTGAAAATGCCAGCTTCACATCATGTCAGATGATATCTATAAGCACTTTTTTTTTTATTTTTAGATAGGCAGTTATGGTGGCAGTCTTGATGTGGTTATGGTGGCACCAAAATGTGTAAAGACTGATGGGTGTAAATGAGCAGTGGTGGAAAGAGGGGTGCGAGGGGAGGTGTCGGGGTGGTGGGGAAATCCCAAGCCTTGAAAGTCAAACCTGAGCCACGAAATCCCATTGTTTTACATGTGAAGTAGTGAGATGATTAAAGGGGAGCATCTCTTTCACGTCTCAAATGGTGGTGCTTACAGTATGTATATTAATGATTATGCAAATTTGCAGACTGTCCAGTGTTAGCTCGCTTCTAGTAAAGCTTCCTTTTTTTTTTTAAGGAAAAAGTGTATAGATTGATAAAGTATCAAATCATATTATCATTTGCATATCCGTTGTCGCACTCTGAGAATTTGCATATCATTTAACCTCATTTTAGGGTTATATTTCAACCTAAATTTTGTGAATGTTATCCTGTACGAAGCGATTTAATTAGACTCGACTGTGCAAAAGAGATGAGCCATGTTAATGTCACAGATAAATTCTATGATATTTATCATTTGGGGAAGGAGTCTCCAGTGTCAGAGCTTTGTTTATTGTTTTTTAAAGTCAGCCAGGGTGTTGTCCTGTTTTTCAACCAGGATAATGTAGGGATCTAATGCTACACTAACCTGGATAAGACGCTTACTGAAAACAGACAAATGAACGTCTCACGACTGACGTTTGCATTAACGTATTTTTTACTAGTTAGCAGCGAGTGCTAGTGAGTGAAATGACGGGAAACAAAGTTTTTTTTTTTTTTTTTTCAAACTAAACGTATGAGATTTTGACTAAATTGACCATAGGTTTGATCATGATTAAAGGATTGGCTGATTTATTTATTTATTTATTTATTTATTTTTTAACAAAAACTGTAGCCATTCTTGATATAAATGTTATTTCCTTTGACGGCTGGTTTACTCATAAAGTCCTGCATAACTTTTTCAAATCATGAAACGGCGCTAAGCGTACAAATTGGCGTCATAATAATTTTGTAATTGTGCGATGTTTGCTTAGGGGGACTGTATGCAACACCCCTCCATGCACTCACAGCTGCGCCCTCTACAGGTGACCCTGATTAATAACTGCTCCAGCTTAAGAGTAAAAAAAAAAAGGGGGAAAATAAAAGGGAAAAAAATGTTTCTCGGAGAAGCATTCACGTTCCATCATGTTTCGCTCGCTCCTGCTTACTGTTAACAAACGTCCTACAGATTTATTTTGCCTCAGAGGTTGTTTCCTCAAGGCTTTTATTGCTCACTGAATGAAGAAACAGGAGGAGATGGTTGTAACGTTGACGTGTGCTTTTTGTGTTGTTGTCGTTCGGAAATATTGAATTCCTCCTTGAACAACATTCAGTGGAACAATCTTCCCCCGTTACATGCTATATCTAATGGAGGGGTAAAGGGAAACAGATTTTTCCTCCTGTCAGCAAAGTTAGTGCACGACGCACCTCTCTGCCATGCCATTTCTTTTTTTTTTTTTTTTTCTTCCCCCCTCGGTAAGAATGTCGATGTAGCAAGTTCCAGCCAGATTAAATGTTGCCTAGCAGCTGCCGCTGTTTTGTAGACCCAACAGCCTTGGCAAGCAAATCAGCAGCTCACCGTGAATTAAAGGGCTCTTTCTGCCTCATCGCCACGTTTGATATCTCCATAAGCTACTCTGGAGACTCACCAGTTCCTCGGCACAGATGCTCACACACACACACACACACACACACAAACACACACACACACACACACACACTTAGCTGTTGGACGCCCCTTCGTAGACAGGGTTTTCATCACTTTTTCTGTCAACGCCTGAGTTTGTGTTATCACACTTCTAAATGTGTGTAAAGGCTTCGATAAACAGTATAAACACTCCACTGGTCAGTGATATCAGGATGGAAAGGTACTTTTATCGGTTAACAAGTTGCACTATATGGACAAAAGTATTTGGCAAATCTGCAATAATATTGTATCCAACTACATTTACTTCAAATATGGAGTTTGTCTCCCTTTTGCAGCTATAACAGCTTTCACTCTTCTTGGAAGGCTGTGAAGATAGCTCAGTGGCTACGGGCTACGGGCCAGGGGTAGCTCAGTGGTTAAGGTACGGGCCAGGGTTACCTCAGTAGTTAAGGCACTGGACTACGGTTCGGAAGATCCTAGTTTCAAACCCCACAACCACCAACTTGCCACTGTTGGGCCCTTGAGCAAGGCCCTTAACCCTTAACTGCTCAGATGTGTAATGAGATAAAAAAAAAAAAAAAGTAAGTCGCTCTGGATAAGAGCGTCTGCCAAAATGCCTAAATGTAAATGTAAGTGTTTCTGTGGGAATTTGTGCCCATTCATTCTGTAGAGCATTTACAGTATGAGGTCAGGCACTGATGTTGGACGAGAAGGCCTGGCTCGCATTCTCTAAGCTGCTCGATGGGGTTGAGGTCAGGGCTCTGTGTTCGGGCCAGTCGAGTTCTTCTACAACGAACTCATCAGACCATGTCTTTATAGTCCTTGCTTTGTGCACTGGGGCTCAGTCATGTTGGAATAGAAAATAGCTTTCTCAAAACTGTTGGCACAAAGTTGGAAGTGTAGCATTATCCAATATGTCTTTGCATGCTGAAGCATTAATACTTAACAGGTTTTGGCCAAATACTACGTACTAGCTTGTGTTCATGCGCATTTTTGTTATAATACATGTTGTAGTTCTTGGGTATGAAAATGTGTTAGACTTTATAGCTAGCTTTACAACACATCATTAATTATTATCTTTTGCTTTAGAATGATTCTGTTGGTATTTTCAGAGTTTCCTAGCTAGCTTGTTTTAAAGCTAGTTTACTTATCTTAAACTTTAGCTAACATATGACATGGATTTTTTTTATGTTAAAAAAAAAAAACGTTTTCGAGTCACAATATATGGACAAAAACACATACACTAGACTATGCATAGAAGTTTGTGTACAAGGAGTGTTCAAGCCAAACCGGGACACAGTACGAAACAGAGATGAAACTCTTAGCCACAATAAAATATTTAAACGGTGTAAACATTTTTATTAAAGGAGGCCGTACAGTACGTCAGTGAATGACGATCCCGGCCGAGGTGGCTCAGAGCCCACTGCAGTCGTTCCCAGGAACATTCTGTAAGTAGAACACCTGATCCTTAAGAATCGGTGAAAAACTTGTCGCCAGCTCATGGTAAAGACATGTCTGTCTGTGGGAACTGAACACACAATCAATTGCCAACACTACTTGCACATTACAGGAACTGGAGTGTGCAAGTGCTGGGAGTTGCTGCTGCTGAGTTCTGGATTCTGATTGGTCAGAAGCTGTTAATTAATTCTCCATAACAGCAGCTCTGACAATAGTGCAGGTTTATATGAGGGGTGTTCAAGTGGTAAAATTTTTTGTGAATAAAACTGATTGACATTTATAGAAGAATACAAGCACAGTACAGTACAGTGAGTAAAATTTGAATGGTGCAAACACTTTAACGTAGGCTGTACGTCTGTGCATCTGTGAAACTCCACTTGCACATTAGAGGAACTTGGCTGGGACCCCCTGTATAGTCCTGACCTTGCTCCAAGCCATTTCCACATGTTTGGGCCATTAAAGGAGTTCCTGGGAGGCCAGCGTTTCAGACAAACCGAGCATGGCTTTAAGGAAAACTTTCTACCTTGAGGTGCCACAACACTTGTGAAACACTGGGATAAGTGCATTAGTGTAGCAGGGGATTATATACATAGAGGGAGTTTTTACTCTCTGAACTGTGTTCTGTTATTCTACACAATCAAACTTGAACACCCCTCATGTTTTTTTTTTTGGAAACAATTGTTATTGTGTATCTGTTTTTAGTCATTAAATGTGATTAAAGTTTTTTTTTTATATATATATAAGCATCATCTGTGACTGCGTCATGTAAAGAAAAAAAAAACCTTGAGAAAATTTCTGATAAACTCCTGCCCGCTGATTCTAAGGCAGCTGTGAGAAGCGAGGCGTGTTTAGTGTTCTGTAGCGTGATGTGGGCTTTGTGTTGTGTTGTGTAGTGTGGGTTTTTTTGTTTTTGTTGTTTTTCTCCTCTCCTGTCTGATGGAGTAATTATGGAGGAAACCTCCCCCGGCGTGGTTACCCTGACGTGCTTCAAATCCTAAAATAAACACCACACTGTCACTCCTCACTCCCCACCGACACCGACACCAACGCCGTCTCGAGGCAGCGCTTTAAAATCCTGTTTCAAGCTCAATTTTAATTACATGTTTATTTCCCAATTATAGCTCTTCGCTTCTGGAGACGCACGTTTCAGCTGCAAATGGGGGACTATCTCATCCTTAAACGCCCTGGATTAGTTATGGATTAGTATTATTTACTCGGTTATTTATTTATTATGCCCATTGTCGCTTTGCAAACTCTTGAATGCCATGGCCGGTAAGGAAAAAAAATGTTGATTAATTTGTGCTGAACAATGCATAATAAATAATTCCATGATTTTTTTTATTAATTAAACATAATGAAAAAATTGTTAAAACTGATAATAAAAAATATATAATTCTTTAACTAGATTATTTGACTTGCTTTTATTGCCATATTAGTATTACAGTACATAACTTTACCATTTGTTTCATGTATTTTTAGTAAACATTATTTATTTGTTTTTTGATATTTTTCTTTTATACAG
>JAOTRS010000002.1:2613460-2623460 GCA_028565755.1 Dinotopterus cunningtoni
TATTTGTTTTTTGATATTTTTCTTTTATACAGTAATATGACTTTTTTGTCGTTACTTTCATTTGTAATTTTTTTTGGTTATTAAGACACATAAACACTTATGACTGCTTATGAACGCCTCAAAACATTCATAAACATTTATGATGACTTATGAATGCTTATACATGCTTATGAACACTTATAAACACTTACAGCATATGCAATTATAAACATACAGTATAGACACTTGAGTGCTTTTGAATGCTTATATACACTCATAAGCACTTATAAATCCTTATAAACCCCTATTAATGCTTATGTGAACACTTATAAACACTTATAAGCACTTACAGTATGGCACTTATGAACACATATAAATTCCTATATACACTTATAAACATATATATACATACCTACTGTATGAGCACTTATAAACACTTACGAATGCTTATGAACATTCAGAAAATTAACCAGTATTAAGTTTATTACGTGCTAATGGAGTATATTTTTTGAATTATATTAAAATCTGACTGACGAAGTTATCACCATGTGCTGAGTAATGCTGTCGTATTGAACAAGTCTCATAATCGGCTCAGATAAATCCACAGCTAAGGTCCGCACTGTACCCGGCAGGAAAAAAACAACTCTGTTAAGGTTTCGGGGAGAAAATGTTCGAGGGTGTCTTTGTGTTACGAAGCTCTCTGTTTAACACTAAGCTAAAAATTGACTTTTATCTGACCTCGGCCGCGTTATTGATGAAACAATCAGGTGGGAAATAACGTGAGCGACACCGCTGAGAGTTATCTTATCATTCCAACACACTCGACCCTTTCTCTCTCTCACACATACAAACACTTTTCTTTTTCAGTGTGTATGTGTGTGTGTGAGTGTGTAGGTGATACAGAGAGCAGTATGGAGATCCACGTAAATGGTTAACTTTAACACGTTTACTTTGACTCACTCATACGTACATTCACTCTCACTCACTCACTCACTCACTCATCGTCTATACCGCTTTATCCTGTAGTCAGGGTCTGGAGCCTATCCCAGGAGGCTTAGGGCACAAGGCGGGGTACACCCTGGACAGGGTGCCAATCCATTGCAGGGCACACACACATACTCACACACTACGGGCAATTTAGGAACGCCAATTAACCTAATCTACATCTGTATTTGGACTGTGGGAGGAAACCGGAGTACCTGGATGAAAACCACCAAGCACGGGGAGAACATGCGAACTCCATGCACACAGAGACAGGAATCGAACCCGGACCCTGGAGGTGCAAGGCGACAGTGATAACCACTAAACCGTCATGCTGCCTACTCATTCATTCATTTATTTGCTCTCAATCAATCTCTTACTTACTCACTCATTCATACTCACTGGCTTACTCACTCTCTCATTCATTCACTTACTAATCTATCTGCTTTCATCTAATTTGCCTTCAATATATCTACCACTCACTCATTCCTTCATTCCATCATACACTTATGCGCACACTCATTCACTCACTCACTTGCATATTCACTCACACACTCCTTCATTTACTACCTAATTCATTCAATCACAAATCGATCTCCTAATCATCTAATTTGATCTCTTAATCTACCTCTGACTCACTCATTCCTTTATTCACTCACTCACTCACCCACTCATTCACTTACTTATTCGTTCATTCAGTCACTCGCTCACTCGCATATCTACTCACACATGGACTCATTTCACTTTCTTACACAGTCACCAGTCACACATTCACTCACTCATGCACACTCAGTCCCTCACTCACCCATTCACACAAGTCACTTGCTCACTCATTCACTCTCTCACTCACTTACACACTCATTCACTCACTTAATCATTCACTCTGTCACTCATGCACACTCATTCACTCACACACACTTCTTCACTGACACACACACACACACACACTGCTTCACTTACTCACTCTTTCACTCATTCACTCACTCATTCACTCACTAATCCACTCGCTTATTCATTTGTTCGCTCACTTCCACGCACTCATTCACTCTTTGACTCACTCACTTCCTCACACTCTTACACTCACATGAAGCGAGTGTCCATGAGAGACTTTCTAACACTAAAAATAATAATAATAAAAAGTAGAAGAAGAGGAAAACAAAGAAGAAGCAAAAAAGTAGATACTTATAAGGAATATATATTAAAAAAATCCATTACTATTTAATAAATACAATAAATAAATAAGCTATTTTCCACCATAAACCATGACAATGAGAAAAAGCTCCACAGCAGAGGAAATGAAAAAAGGAGGGAATGAGGTTCCAGGCGAATCGTTCTGTATTAAAATCACTCGGATGTTAATTTTCTATAAACTTGATGTCAGGGAGTTTTCCGCAGATAAACAGAGCGTTCGGGGAAACTCCTATCTCATCCAACCACATGAAACATTTACTCAAACCTCGGCGTGCGATATTCAATATACGCCATGTTTAACCCGCTGCCTCCGCTCATGCGTCACTCGCCAGCAGCGTTTCCTTCCCCAGAAGCTCTCTCGCACGCACTCGGGTGATATTAGAAATTGGATGAGGAACGAGCGAGCGGCACTTAAAGCGAGCCCTTCCCTGCAAGATGTTGAAACGGCTTCCCTCTTATCTTAGGATTATTGCAGCTAAAAGACAGAAAGACAAAGAGAAGGAAGAGGAAAACGTCTCCTTGTGTAGCGTGTCTCCTGTCCACATGTTTGGCGACATTCCATTCTGTTAAATAGTTCATTTTCAAACACACACACAGCCTACGGAGCTTTTGGGAAATTATTGTGTTTTTGTGACATTTGTAACATAAACCACTGTGACCTTTAGGAATCGCCTCGATTCACTTGTTACAATCGTGCAACGTGTTTCAGCGTAATATTAATCACCAGACATCCCGTCCACAAGTCAACATCTGGCTTAATTAATGCAGTATTCTTTTTTTTTTTTTTTTAAGTCATTGCAAAGAATGAAAACCCTCCATAATGAGAACGTCAGAAAGAGGGCTGGTTATTACGGAAAAATGTCGGAATTCCGGGAACGGAAGGAGCACGAAGCCGTCCCTGACATCAGGATGAACTTGAAAGTGCCGGCCCAGATTTCCGGAGTGATAAATGCTCCGTGCTCTGATAAACATCTCCCCGGATGCTATTCATCACCCGTCATCGTTTTCCCAGGCTGCCGCCGATAAGAACAATGCCAGATCTGGTTTAACATAACCGTAAAATATGTCTGAACAAGCCAGAATGCTCGCGCGGGACCGAAAAAGGAGCGCTCATCAGACAGGATGAAAAATGAAGCTAACAGGATCGATGTGTCGAAGCGTGCTTTTTAATTCTGTGTATGTACTGTATAAAGAGCGCTGATGCTGCAGTATAAGATTCGAACACTTCTTCACATTGACATCACGATGACATCACGATGACATCACAGTGACATCACAGAGACGTAACACCCAGAGAAAATCCTGCAGTGGTTTCTGGGTACATCCTTCATATGTACTTATAACTACATTGGGGAAGATCAAAAAAAATGTCCAGGGTCACATCAAGGTCATTTTTGTTTTTTTCCAATCCATGATCCTACTCCACTAATCCCACCCATATCCACAAAGCTCCTCCCCCAGGATCGTGTAGAGGGTTTATAACTGCAGGATGTTGTTCATGATGTTACTCCGATTGGCTCTATATATTGAAGGATGTGCTGTGATTGGCTCTTGATATTAAATGAAGCACTTTGATTGGCCAGTGATAATAAATGTTTGCTCTGATTGGCTTATGATACCAAATGACACGCTGTGTTTGGCCCATTGAGCTAAAAGCCATCATATGATTATCATTGTTATAGTATTTTTGTATTTTCCAGGCATTACCGAGAAAAGTATATTTACTTTCTTTACTTTCTTTGAGATGTTTATGATTTTATTCCTCTATTATGTCATCATTTGTTTCTAGAAATGTCAATTATTCAGGTCACACCCTAATTTACTTCTTCACTTGTAGCAATGAATAAATAAATATGTAAAACCTGTGACTCAGAAAATGCTGTGTTTCAGTTGACTAATAAAGCTTCCTTATCTTGCAGTTTTAACTCGATTGATCTGGATCGATGAGCTCGGGAAAGGGCTGATGAATTCTTTTCATTAAGGGCACTGCTTTATCATGATCAGACTTCGCTGATGCAAATGCCTTTAAGATCTAAAAGATCCTGAGCTAAAACAAGGACAATAGATTATAGATTGCATTTAAATAAGTAATTATCTCTATGCAGAAGTGTACTTGCAAAAGTTCATGCCAGTGTTAAAACGCGCAAGCTGTTCCTTATTTGAAATCCGGTATATTTTTCAGGAACAAGGCAAAATCGGCGTCACGTTCAACATCGGGATGGTCGACATCATTGTGCAGGAGAGCAGCATGCCGGTGAACGACGGCAAGTACCACGTGGTGCGCTTCACGCGGAACGGGGGCAACGCCACACTTCAGGTGGACAACTGGGCCATCAACGAGCACTTCCCCTCAGGTACGGCCTCTCGTCTATCTCCTTTAATCTTTGCTTATGTAATCAGGGAGACGTGTGGACAGAAGGCAGAAACGGACAGCAACTGCTTTTTTCTCTATTTCCAAAGTCACTCTGTTTGACCTCTGTGTGTGTGTGTGTGTGTGTGTGTGTGTGTGTACTGCACTGCACTTAACTTTCCCCTTTAATTTCCATTTTTATTCTTTCCCCTTACTGACATTAAGCCAGTGCCGTGCACAATAAAAACGTCTGCACTGATTTGAACTCAAATATTTTATGCACTTAAATATGGAAAATTCTCAATGCTAGATTTTGGTATGAGATTAAAAACATTTTAACATCAAATCGTTTAGCTTTAACTCGCAGATACTTTAGAAAATCCTTTTATACAAATATAATCAACGTTGCAATTGTTTAGTATTTTTAAAAATATCTTCAGCCTAAAATCTTGAGTGTTTAGGTAGCTTGAGTAAATATTTTTTTAAAACTTTAACATTCCGCTCAACTTTTTGGTAGAACACATTTTGAGTCGCTGTATCAAAAATGAACAACCTGATTGGGCCATCTCTACCATTTGGTTGTGCTAAATTCGGTTATGTTTATACTGTGCTAAACAATATCACTAGATGTTGATCTGTCTTTATATTGTATGCCATTTTTAATTTCTTTGTAGAATACCACAAAGAAATATAGTGGATAATAATTTAGTCGTGTGCAATTTGCACCCACATTGTTAGGGCACTCCCATCAGCGACAGCTACCAACCCGAGAGGGTGTGGCATTCATGTCATGACATGGCATATGTGAAGCCGCTGACCGCATCTTCTTATCTTTTGTAACACACTCCCAGGAATGCGATCTCCAGATGATATTGGCGGACACATTTGGGAACCGTATTAATACTTTTACTATGAAGCAACATTTCAACCATTTGGAAGAGACATACATACTGTATATATACTGGGGGCTGTTAAAAAAGAAACATTAATGGTTGCCATTAATTCCCCCAAAAAATAAAGATGGAAAGGAAAAAGTACACTGTTTTTTTTTTTAAGCAGGAATGTTAAATGCTTCAAAACTTTTGGACTGTGTGTAGTACCGTAGTCACCATTTAAGTGTGTGTGTGTGAGCTTAACATGCCTAATTATAAAGGCATGTTGTGGCTTTAATCAAGTAAATGAAAATTAATCTTGGATTTTATAATCATTTTGTAAAAAGAAACATTACAAAGACCAGCAAGTGACAGGAAGTGCCAGAGAAAGGAGACAAATCATGATAAGGAAAGTAAATTAAAATGTAAGCTCAGTTACAATTAGCGCGAATTTATGCTCGTTGCTTGAAATGAAAATGAATTCTGTATGATTTCTCGGCAGACAGTTTGTACAAACAGAACATCAAGCGCTTGAACACTGACTCGCAGCCGCAGTGCTGCACGTTGCCTGTTCACGTCCTCACGGTGTCTTTATAATTGATAAAAATAAATGAATGTCACGTCAGGGCATTGAAATGATCCGGTCTCCTCACGGCGGCAGTAAATGACTCTGTCCAATCTTTATTACTTCATTGTTGTCTGCGCTTCCTTTATTACTATTGGACTGTCTCGGTTCTCTTCAGGGAGATGTAAGGCCTAGCAGACAAAGCCAATTTTCTTTACACGTGTCCTGATTTAAACTTCTCGGCAAGATGATGAGAGCGGTGTCGTTTATTTCATGCGTCACGCTCACTCGCGATTGCGAGCAGCCAGCAGAGGCCGGAACGTTAAGCACCAGCCAATCTTCCTCAAGCCGTGCCATTCTTTCACAAGTGGGTGGATGTAACGACCGCCCAATCACTTTGATGGTCACGGGGAGTTAACGTTCCATCGTCTCAGGGATACTCACCTCCACGACGGGATATTAAACTCACTACGGCTTAGTGGAGGAAAACTTTAAGTAAGTCGTACTCAAAAACAGGCAAAAAGAGCATTCCACCATAAGATGAGCCAGTTACCATAAGTGATGTTGACCTCCCCAATGTTCAGCCGTATTCCTGGAAGTTCTGCCCCTTCTGGCTAGTTTATCGCTAACAAAAGACAAACATGGATGTGTTCATAGTGCTTTGGAGGAAAAAAGCTGCTCTTTATCTGTTTTAGAAAAATATAGACATGTACATGTATGTTCCATGCACGTACACACTCTACATTTTAGACCTCACGGCCTAGAACTATGCCGACTCGAGGGTCAGCAGATCTGCATAGAGATCAGCACAAGAAGACGTAAAGCGTGTCATTAGCCGAACGCTGATGAGCCGCAAGCTAACACCAGGCCATGTCTACAGTATGCTGCTGACTCAGACACACTCAGCTGAATAATAAGTGTCCTGTGTGTGTGTGCATGTGCCCCGGGCTGTGTACACACTCCTCGCAGTTACGAGGATGCTGTGGGTTTTGGGGTGATGAAGCACAGCGAGAGCAAGCTTTCACTTTCACGCTAACGTCATTCCTCAGGCTGACGACATCACCCCCGCAGCGCCGCTCACATCAGCCGTGTAATATTCCTCCTCTCCGAGTCAAGACACACACACTGACCACTTACTGCTGTGTAACAACATGACTGCCCGAGAATTTAGATTTCAGCCATTTTAGATTCGGCCATGTTCTTAAAAATATTTTAATCATTCACTGAGATGTCATCTAGAACAACACTTAAATAATAATAAAAAATTCTAAAAATAATAATAAGTAAATGGTAATCTTGGTATAAACATATATAAATTTCATTGTATAATTATAGCACATCACTTTACAATCTTTTAAAGATGTATTTCTTGGTTTTAGGATGATTGACAGATTTTGTTTTTTTTTTTTTTTAAGTTTTTAAAACACTTCCTGAACCCCCATACACTTTTTTTTTTGCAAAACTTTTGCAATTCTCCAGACCAGTAGGTAGCAGTATTGCACCAACCGCCCATAAACTCATAAAGAATAAGAAGAGGTGTTCTTGCAAAATATGAGTATTTGCACGAAAACAAAAAATCACACAGTCACATGGGTTGTATATTTTTAAAAAATTGGTCTAAATTGCATAATTCTATTAAACACAATAAACAAAGCACTTGTGAAGCACTCAGAGATCTGTGCCGGAAACCCAGCATAGTTCTACATTTTTGCGACGTCATATACACCATATTTAGATAGCAGTAAAATTTACCCCGTTTAAAAAACCCCCGTTTAAAAAACCTGACATATCATAAAACCCAATGGGAATGACAATGCAAAAACTCTTAAAAACTCTTAAAATGAGCATATTATTATTATTAAAGATAATAATAATATGTCAAAGAAACAACCCAAAACATCAATAAAAACATGTGTCTATGCAATTTGTGACCTTTTTTTTTTTTTTTGCTCAGTTATGTTTGTATAGTTGGAATAATAGTTGTGAAATAAAATTCAGTTCATCATATTCCATAGATTGTGCTAAAAAACAAGGATATGCCACTTAATACTGCACAATCCTGAGCCCTTTATATGTTTATAAAAAAACAACAAAAAAAAAAATGAGCACAAATAATGCCTAAAATGCTCTGAGTTTTAAGGGTTATGGAATGTTTAGGCATCTGAAGCACTGAATGTTCAGCATGATATACGGGAGCACTGCGGAGCACAGAGCGTCTGTAAGTTTAAGACTCTGAGATCTTTCTACAGTGACCTTGCTCGAGGTTCTCGTGCAGCGTGTTAACTACAGGAGTATATCACCGAGGTTATGAATGTCACTGCTATGCAGGATGTCTCTATAAACACGGATGTAACTGACTTTCCACCTCAAGGTCCGCGAGCGACGATAAAATCCTTCCATGGCTGCTCGTGAGTGTCAAAATTCTGCCATCCTTTTCTGTGTTAGATTGCAACACTATTAGTGAGGGAAGAATTCAGTGATGTAAAGCTGCAGAGATAAGATTAGGAGTAAAGAGGAAATGAAGCAAGGTGTTGAATGTTTGCAGGAGGCGCTCAGCCGTGCCGAAACAGCTGCGCTTTATTTTCTTAATGCTTCAAGCTTTTGATCGTAAATGGCTCCAGTGCACCAGCTCCTAAGGCAAAGAAGTTGCCAAGTTAATTTAGCCGACCTGAATGGTCTAATTGCTTTCGGAAAAGAAGGCCGAGCGAGTCCATTACGCTGAGACATGGACGTCCTGGGGATCTCCAGCACTCGAAATACCAGACATGAGCTGCAGGATGTGCACGTCAGGGCAGGACCGTCTTTATAACCTGACCTCGGGCGAGGTGTAGGTGTCACGCAACACTTTGGCAGCTGTGAAGCAGGGCCTGTTGTGTGACTGTGAATAGATTTTTGTTATCTGTTCTCAGCCATGAAAAGAGAAATGGCTCACACGGGGAGAACATCAGGCGTTCACGAGCCTCGTAGTTTCTGCTGCCCGAGGAGGTTTGGCTTGTTTGTTTTGTGCAAATTATTCAAAGTACAATTCCAGTTATTTATGGTGCGTGTAAGTCGACTATAGCTTCTGACTAGAGCTTCAGTCTGAATACAGAAAGAGGAAAAACATACGGGTGGGTGAACATGGTGATGGATGAATGGATACATGGATGATGGATTGACAAATCAATTTAAGGGTTGGGAGATTGGAAATATGGATAAGTGGTTAAATTAACAGCTGGATAATGAGCAGGTTAAAAGACATGCATGGAATAAAGGTTTGATAGATAGATAGATAGATAGATAGATAGATAGATAGATAGATAGATAGATAGATGGAAAAATGAGTTGATGGAAAGATTTAATAAAGTCTGTGTGTGTGTGTGGAATATTACAATGTACATTATCAAATGTCTAAACATGAATAAAAGAATACTTAAGTGCGCCTCCTGTTGGTGAAGTGTAGAACTCATTGCTTGCTCCAGATTGGACGAGGTGTGTTCAGGGTGTTGTATCATGAACCTGAAGATGAGTAACGGCTCTGATGTAAGCAAGGCCAGTCTGGCGTCTCTCTCTCTCTTTCACCTGACTGCTGTAAATCACGTCTGGAGATCAATACTGACAAACAGCATCGATTAGCCAAGCTCTCTGGCTGTCAGCGCTCTTAAAGAGGGAATCTCTGATGTTTTTATTTTCGGCTCATTTTTGCATTTTGTTTGTTTACCGCTTTTGTTGTGTTCGAGCTTCCTTCGTGCTGAAACTGTAGGAGGGAATCTGAGGAGGAGGAGTGATTGACAGATCGGTATTTAAAACGGCGAGATTTCCAGCTGCAGTACAAATCAGACCATGCCTCCATACGGCGAGGGGGGCGTTAAAGAACTTCTTGCCTGCTAGGACCGAGAGACATGCAAGAGACAAGCGAGAGACATGCAAGAGACCTGCGAGAGACAAGTGAGACATGCGAGAGACATGTGAGGTACAAATGAGAGACATGCGAGAGACACGAGAGACAAGCAAGAAACATTTGAGAGACATGCAAGGTCACAGACATGTGAGAGACAAACAAGAGACATGGGAGAGACAAAC
>JAOTRS010000002.1:2634817-2652195 GCA_028565755.1 Dinotopterus cunningtoni
GCAATATAAAGCAGTATTGAGCTGCCTAGAGCATTATAGAGCAGTATAAAGCATTAGAGAGCAGTATAAAGCAGTATAGAGCAATATAAAGCAGTATACAGGAGTAGAAATTAGTCTAGAGGAATATAAAGCAGTATAGAGCACTATAGTACAGTATAAAGCAGTATAGATCAGTATAAAGTGATATAAATCAATCTGAAGCAGTATAAAGCAATAAGGACTGTAGTGAGCATTATAAAGCAACACTGTCTGCTCAAAGGTGATGAGGCGAAGCTTTTCATAACCATCACGGGACAAATCAAACCTGCTGCATCGATATTAAAGCCATCTGTCTCTGATGCGTGCATGTGACACGGTCTGTAAAGGGCACTGTCTCTATCTCTACAGGCCCTGACTGGTCAGAAACATGAACTCTTAGCACTGCTGCACAGACTCCCTTCGACAAATAAAAGGGGGGGGGGCAAACTCTTAATTGCTCATTTTTATGGTCTGTGGCCATTTTAGATCCATTGTATTTGTGTTTAATTAGAATGTTGATTAGCTCCTTTACCTGGAAACGGCCGTGTAATTACTTTCTCCAAGTGCCTTCACTTAATCCTGAAGACATCGCCGATTAAACGTGTTGTCATTACAGCGCACTTTGCTTTGCCGAGCACTTTTTTCCTTCCTCAGGAATCTTTCTTGTCACTGGACCGTGAAACATGTTGAGGGACAGGGAGCGTTCGTAGGTTTTAAACCCTGTGAATGGAGGAAAGGGTAAATTATTACCCTTTTTTCCCTCTCTGTTGAAGTTAATAAGACAAAAAATGCAGCTTGTTATTTTACATGGAAACTACAAAGCATGAAATCTGCTGTCGTTAAGATCTGGGAAGAAAAAACTTTACGTGGGACTGTTACGAAGCTCTGATACTGGAGCCTCCTTCCATAAACTTGTCCTTATTCAGAAAACTTCACAATATTAATGATATACATGTAGTTGCTATAGAAACAATAACATGTGACCAATCACAATTCATAAGAAAGAGAGGCTGGGGAGGGGAGTGATGACAAACTAACGTCAATAAAGCACTGCTAAATCAGTTCAGCATGTGCTGTTATAGGAAAATAATCAACTTCAAGGTGGTCATAGTGGCTACACTTTATTATACCAGTCTGTCATTGATTATTTACCTTCACCATTATGACACACACCGTGTTAGGGAAATTAGCTATTAAAATAATAATACTAATAATAATAATACTAATAATAATAATAATAGAAAAGTTGTATGAAGCTGAGCGGAGCAGAGTTATTATGAAAATGTTTCTTTTGCGTCAGCTCTGAACTCGACCGTGTCTGATGCTCAGGATAAACCGTAGGTGCTCAGTCAAGCATCACGCCGCGTTCCAGTCAGATCACAACAGTCAAACGACATGCAAATCTGGTGGACATGCAAAAAACAAAAAGCACTCCCTGGAGCCATGGTAGGATGGAGACAAAGATGCGGTCTGAAACCCTGGATTGAAAAGAAGAACGAGAAATAAAAAGAGAACAAGGTCAATCATGGATCCATGGGCCTGGATCACAGCACGCTTTGCTCTTTTGTGTTATCTGGGTGACTAATACACAGTCATGATGCGTAAAAGTGGGCGGGCTACGCTAAAGTTAATGCGGTGAGTCAGCGCGCTTGTGTATTTTATGGCTGCGTGCTCTAGGGCCATCCTCCTACGCAAATAAACATTAACACTCCGCTTAGCATGAATTTCTGTCTAGTTAATTCCAAAGTGCACATGTAATCGAATGTGGTATAATGAGCACTTAACTATCACGAATCCAGATATTACTAGAGTACTTTTTTATCCCTTTAGAGTTACATTTAACATCATGAAGAAAATAAATGCGTTTATTCAAATGTGACACTCCAGAATACGAGTGCCGGTGCTTCTCCGAGTGCGCAGTGCGGTACAGCCAGAGCAGCTCGTGTGGGTTTTTTATTCTCGCTTTTTTCCTTTTCCCTGTCGGCACAAAGGGAGGCTCGGGCCCCGCCACGGCGGAATTGGCAGAGGGATTCTCATTAAGACGTAGCAGCCTGGTAGGTCAATACGCTGCCGGTCATGTTTGCATTCCAGTCTTAATTTGTGCAAACAGGATCAGTAAACAAGCTGTCGGTTACAGTCGGGGAAGTAATTTAATTGTTGCACTGCAATCTCATGTTTTACACTGAGAACGAGAGAGAGAGAGAGAGAGAGAGAGGGAGAGATCAGAGAATGAGCCTGTTTATATATCGTTTTCAGTACTGCATCAGATCGGAATAAAAGCGATGACTTTGCTATGGATCGAGCTTAATTAAGATCAAGGGCAGGAAGAGAGAGACAGAAACAGACACACGGGTTTGGCAAGAGCTCTGATGTGAATCCCAAAAGGAAGAAAAAGTAGGAAATAATTTAAGAAAATATTCAGGGTTTAGAACAGAAAAAAATATTTTTATACTCTGCATCAAAAGCAAGTATTATGATGTTTCATGTTCAAACAGTGAAAGCTAGTGATGGGAAGTTCGGATCATTTTACCGACTTGGATCTTTGAGTCTCGTTCAGCAAAATGAACGAATCTTTTTCTGAGTCATCTCGTACATTTCTTTAATTTTAGCAAAATGTAATTAAAATGTTAAAGTGTTACTTCCCTAACATTTACTACTTACTGTACACAAAAAAAGATTAATTCACTAATTCACTAAATCTTATGAGGCTGTCACGTGATGAACGAACGGCTCGGGAAACCCGAAGGCCCGAAAAGATGAACTAATTCCTGTACAGAACCTCTGATATACCACACGGGTGACTAATTGAATCATTCCTAGAGACGACTCGTTCTTCCCAAATCACACTTAAGATTCGTGAAAGCCTCCATTCTGTATGGGTATATACTGTGTATGCATAGGATGCCAAAATTTCTGGACCGCACTGTATAAGTTATATAATATATAGTCTTTTTGCTCATCAAAATCTTTTAGTAATAAAATTGTTACTTACTTTTGAAAAAGATCACAAAAATGCGACTAGTCATATGAACGCAGGTATTAAGTTAAGTTTTAAGTTTTGTGCTGTGGCCAGTAGAGGGCGGTAGTTGAACTACATCAAGTTCTTAATTTCGGCAAAAATCGGTTGATAAACACCTTATCTTCCTCATGCAACATAATTTGGAAAATTTTAATCGTAAACCATGTTAAAGCGCTTGAATTAAAATGAGCAGTAGGGATGGGAATCACCAGGGACCTCTCGATATGATATTGTCACGATACCTGGATGTCGATTCGATTTGCATTGTGATTTTATAAGTATCACAATTTCCCGATTAGCTATTTATTTATTATTTCAGATTTTGTTACAATTCTAAACAAACTATATTCACTCGCACCACATATTAAAAATAAAATCACTCATACCACGCAGGATGCCGTGCTGTGTGAATAGTTTAGAGTGCACCACCTGTAGGATTATGGAGGAATTGCAGTATTTTACTACTTTAAATGTAAACATGTATAACATAATTTATTTAAAACGAATCATGATATGTACCGTATTTGAATCGATACGTAACTGAATGAAACTTTGTTTTTTTATTCTCTATAAAACCACGCTGCTGGTGAGGTTATTTTTAGAGGTAACCAGGAAATTCTGGTGTCAAAATAAGGGTTCCCTGTTTCTTACCAAGTCACGGAATCCTCATTTAAGACTCACACAAACTGTTTGTCCTTTCATGGGATGCCAGTACTTTTGCCATTATTAAATAGCTATTATTCTAAGCATCAAAAATGGATAGTCGAGTTTAATAAAATGTTCATAAAATGAGTTTGTATTTAAAATGAATGAGACTAAAGTGTGATGGAATATTCCGCTTATGTGTCGACTACGCCTAACTCCACAATATAAACTTGATTAACTGAGGTTTAAATGACATCTGTATGTACATAAATTAAATAAACTTAGTAGGAAAACATAGGGTATATTTTTTTAAAGACTTTAATTGGTTTATACATTGTAAACCAAGAATGATCAGAAATTACAATAATTTACAAGTTTATTCATCAACATTAGGTTGTCATGATTATTATTATTATACTGCTAGTTATTGAGAAAAAATCTGACCACATTTTCCAAAGTGAAATTTCTTATCATCTCACATTCATTAGTTTTTTCCTTAATTCGAGTATAAATAAGCATGCAGCTCGTGTCCTTTTATTTGCATAAGGACCATAAGTCTTCCATCTTTAATGTGAGAGTAAGTGTCGAGTTTACGTGATAGAGCTGTAGATGTTCCTTCCTTTCTTCCGGCTATTGAAGTTAATGATGCTACGTGAGCTTAAACATCCGCAGCTACGGGACGATCCGTATTCAGAGCAGCTGTTTGTTTTCTTTTTCCACGTTTGAGCTTGTTAAGAGGTTGAATCTGAGCAACGCTTACCTTTACTTCTTTATATCGCTTTTTTATTATTATTTGGCTTCAATAAAGTGCTGTATGGAATAAAAATAATTATTGATTAAGTGTTAAACTTTCTATAACAGCACATTTGTGTTGTGTTTTATTCCTCTTCTACTACAGCAATGTCCATATGATATCATAATCTCATGCATGAGTTATTAATTTAAAACTTTTTACCTGATACACCTGACTGGGAATGGAGAAGATTATATAGTACATGAGGGAATAAAATCTAAAATAAGCGGTTATGTCTTTTCAGAAAACTACTGTGCTTCATGCTGATTCTGTGATCTGCAACACAATAAACGATTGATTTGTGCATATGAGTGATCGTGGGCGTAGCGTATCGCTCCCTCGTGTTCCAAGGCCAGTTCTGAAACTCGTCCCTTGTGTTAGGCACGTGGAAGGTTCATACCGCAGTCGGCGGTTATCTACCGCCGGTGATCTGCTGCGCGCAGCAATGGCCGTAAGCCTCTCCGCGATAAAGCTAGAAGCACACTCAGAGGAAAGAAACGCAGAGAAATTGCCTCCATGTCCACGGGTGTAATTCCTCATGGACTCTCAGGGATTTAATTAAGTTTCCATACTGCAAAGCTTTTAATTATTCACACCAGGAACGCTGGATGTTTGCGTGGCGTAAACACAACATGTAGGAGTAACAGTTTCATTATTAGAATGTTCGGTCATGTGATTAAGCGATTAAGCGATTAAGTAACTTGGCAGGTCATGATGTCAGATTAGCACACTGAATAAGCTTTAATTATTACGATCATTTTTACTATAGTTATGTTTTGTATTAATGATGCTGTTTTGGTGAAAAGGAGCTTACAGCGAGACTTTTATAACAGTTCTAAGCGCTGGATAAAACTTTTCTGATGTGCTCGTGGATTATTTATAAGAGGCTTATGTTAAAAACGCTCCTTTTATCCGATTAATTGATTGTATTTTAAAGCAATAGTATTTTCTGCATAAATATATAGTATTGTTTTGAGCCTATAAAATTCATAAAAGCCTCAAATGTTTATTTGTTTACTTTTTCATTTACTTTCCTTTTTTAGTGGGTGTTTTAGGGTCATCATTGGTCACATGGTCAGATACCAGATCCCGGTCCCAAGCCCAGATAAAATGGAAGGGTTGCGTAAGGAAGGGCAATTGTTGTAAAACCAAGCAATTAAATAACGAAAGATAAAATAAACCAATCAAATCCAGCCACTTCCTCTGATCTGATTTCTTTCCTCAGTAAACACTTCCCTGTTTGTCGTTACCTGTTTCTTATTCGGAGTTTCTCATCATACAGAACACATAGAACTTAACTGAACCGTGTTCATACAGGGAGGCTCCAGTTCAGCGTAACCCACCGGGGCAGAGTTTTAAAAATAAAAGTCAGTCAGCAGAAGGCAGTTACTGCGGCGTCACAATGAAGCCCAACATTTCTCCGGAGCTCCAGTGTTAAGAATCCAATTACGTGGCGTCCATGAGGAGCAGAAACGGGCCGCTGTGCACACGACTGATAGGTTTCAGAAGGTGCTGACAAGCTGTGGGAGGACAGGTATTAAACACGAATATTAAGGATTTCGCTAACCTTACAAGACGCCGGTCTCCAATTTATGGAAACGTGAGAGCCGAGCGAGGACGAGCCGGAGAACTCAAAGTCGGAAATGTGAGGAAAGTTTCACTTTGCTGATTTAAGTCAAGACCGAGACTCTAAAGATCAGCGTGGAGGTGACTTTTATTTTTTACTGCATAGGACCAACATGAGACACAGGACAGGACAAACAGGAGAGATTTCTCTGCAGAGATTTGGGTCATGCCTCAGAGCCGAGTCATGCTTAATGCCTCAGGGCAAATAACAGATGCTTTATATTTTTGCACATTTTTCATAATTGAGTTGCCATGTGCGGGCACTGCTATTCCATTTATCTTAGTAAAGATTAAACATTTTAAACATAAGACTTAAAAG
Source organism: Dinotopterus cunningtoni (assembly GCA_028565755.1). Classification (NCBI taxonomy): domain Eukaryota; kingdom Metazoa; phylum Chordata; class Actinopteri; order Siluriformes; family Clariidae; genus Dinotopterus; species Dinotopterus cunningtoni. The sequence continues at coordinate 2,641,238 of JAOTRS010000002.1, forward strand.
TAGCTTTTAAAGATGTTTCTTTCATGTGTGCAAGTTTTTATTAAATATCTTCAAACCTTACTAACAACTTATTTACAAGAAAACAGCTTTTTAAAGTCTCGGTCCACTATAACTACACTTTACCCTAAATTTTTATTCATGGCTCGTAGGAAAAATGTTCATTTCAGTCGCACAAGTTAACCTATTAAGTTGGCATCATCTTCTAAACTAAAGAAATTAACTTTTTTCTTTCATTGCATTTTTTTTTTATTTTGTGATCTTGAGTAATCAGGTCACTTTAAAAGTACAACCCTGTTACTTATTTAAATTATAAAAGGAATGAAAGTTATATAATAAAAAATCAGTACATTGTCCTAACTAAATGGAAGGTAAAAACATGTTGGTTCAAGTTCATGCTTTGCATTCATCTTCTATACTACTTATCCATATCCGGTACATGGTTGACGGGGCCTAGAACCAGTCCCAGACCCTGAGGCGGGAATCGAACCCAGACCCTGGTGGTGCAAGGCAACAGTGTTAACCACTACTTCATTGTGCCGTCCTCAGACGTACATACTAGTACCTTCTAACTGGCACATTGAATCATATTCAAGAAGGATAAAAAACAATTAGAAAAACTCAGCAAGCTGTATTTTAATTTATTTGTATAAAAAGATGGTTTCTCTTCATGAGCTTTGGGGTTTTGTTCTTCTCCGACCGCAGTTTGTTTCTTCCATCTTTTCACACTGAAGAGGTAATATTTCCTATCTGAGCATATAAAGTGTTTATGTGTGTGTGTGTGTGTGTGTGTGTGTGTGTGTGTGTGTGTGTGTGTATAAAATAATAAAGCTCGGCTGCCGAGTGCCACGCAGTCCATAAAGCTGATATACCGGTTACGCTCCTGTCCTGCTTTTCTATCTTCATCTCCTCCTTTACATCCCGCTCTCTGTCGACGCGCGCGGATGCTCACCCAAGCCGCTCTTTATCTCCGCGCCCTCTCTTCTCCTTCCAAATTAAACAGGCCCCGCCGCAATAAAAGACGCAGCTTTAGATTTGAATCTGTAATTGAAACAAACTGCGTCTTGCTGTTCTAATTTTAAGCGAGGCTTCTGACTGGGACTCGCGCACTCCCTGGTGACCTTGCGCTCCTGGCTGTGAGAATGATTAAAGATCAAGGACTGGAACCATTTCCTTTCAAACGGGAAGATGAATGGAGGTTGTTTGGAAGTGGCTCCGTTGCCCCGGAGCAATTAGACTGTGGTCGTGAAGCACCAAGTACTATATTTCGAACAAGATTGTGTTTGTGTGACGTGGTGGTGTTCTTCTCGAGATTCGTTTTGAGTCACGTCTGAATTAGATTTGACAAATATTTTTGTAAAGTATAGGTAAAGATTGATAAATGCTTTAAATATTAATCAAACCGATCTATACCATATTATAAAACATAATTTTGCCCATCCTACTGTAGATTGTTAAAGGTGGCACGGTGGCTTAGTGGTTATCACCGTCGCCTTGCACCTTCGGAGTCTGGGTTTGATTCCCGCCTCGGCGTCCGTGTGCATGAAGTTTGCATGTTCTCCCTAATGCTCGGTGGGTTTCCTCTCACAGACATGCAGATTAGGCTAACTGGTGTTCCCAGATTGCCCGTGGTGTGTTGATGTTGACTAGAGGTCCTACAATGGTTGTAAAAATGGGAATAAATACAGTACAATGGTCACCATTGGGCTCCACGGGCCCTAGTTGGACTACAGAGGCTCCTAGATGGATGGAGTTTGCTAAAACTACACTTTGCTTATCAAATATAGTGGTTACTCATTGTGTGTTCTCATTGGAACAGTAGGTCACATGACCATAACATGTACATACGTCAAGCTTAACACCTTACCTAAAACCCCTGGAAGCACACATCACTTTTCTCACACATCCACTCATATGTTGAAAAGGGTGAGCTTTTCCTGGAGTCTTTATATTGACCAAAAGTTTGTGGACACCTTAAATGTACACCCTATCATGTATGTGATTCTTTTTCGAACCCGTGCCATAATTCGAATCACGCATCCATGTAAAACGTCCTCGTACGCTGTACTGTAGTGTTACATTACATGAGGGACAACGATGCACCTGTGGGATTCATGAAGACGTTATGTCTTAAGGATGTGTTGAAGTGGAAGGACTTGAGTGTCCTTCATATTGAACACTCTCTGGATGAACTGAAATTGGAGCCGCCTCGACATCCCAACGTCAGTGCCTGAGCTCACTAATGCTTTTGTAGGATGGCAAATGAACACAAATCCCTACAGTCACGCTCCAGCAACCATCTAGTGGAGAGCGTTCCCAGAAGACGAAGAGCTTATCATCTGAATTGAGATTTCTTAACAAGAGCATATGGATGTGATGGTTAGGGTGCGCAAACTTTTGCCTGTGTGGTGTGGTAATTTGTAGAAGGTAAATATGATGCAACCTTTCCATAGGAAACCTTTTAAAAAAAAAGACAGATTTGGACATAATAAAATTCTAGAGATAAGTCTATAATTATTTTATTACCCAACGTCCAGAATGAATCCGGTTTAAAAATAAAAATTAGCATGCAGTTCCCGGCAGTGAGGTTATTTTAATGAAGAATTAAAAGCCTGCGACACACAGAAAGATTGTTAAATTTGACACGTATTGTACACGTGATCACGGCCGCTGCTGGGGATCGCTCAGCGAGACGAGATGACAGGAGACAGAGATGACAAGAGAGACAGGTCTCGTTTTTTTTTTTTTTTTTTCACGAAAAGGATCTTCTCCCGTGTTATTGATTCGACGTGTAAGACAAGCTGCTTGCTCCCCGGCCTGTCAGAGCAGAGATGGACACAAGCGCATCGGCTCTCCCAATGGAGACACGCGCCCGGATCATTATCTCGCCGAGAAAAGAAAGTCGCGGACTGACTTTCTCTCCCAATTCGTGTTCAAAGCGACGCTAAATCACTCGACACCGTCCCGAAGAGGACGTGCTGTGAGATCTGTCTTAATCCTAATTACACGCTTGATTTAAATCTTAATAATTGAGGATGTCAGCTCAAACCTTTCGCACTGACACACGGGCTCATTATTTTTCATTTGTGAAATCCTGGATTTGAAGTTGAAGTAAAAAGGAAGCAGCCGGGACAGAAACCTGGTCTTGGGTTCCCTGGGTGATTTCTTGTTTTTTTAGGGCAAGCAGAAGATTAATTTTTTTTTTACACCTGGAGGGATGTTAAATCTTCATTGGGTTGCATTCAGGGTGACGGAGTAGAATGCAGTTAAAATGCAAAAATTTTATTTGTACATTAGCATTTTCTTTATAATTGGACGCTGGTCAAATTTGAACTACCTGCATTTACTTGGGCAATGTCCCCATCACACTGTGGAGAACCATGAAGTGTCCTAAAAATATGGAAGAACACAGCAGATAAAATGGGAACATGCATTTATCGAGCTCATACTACTTCCCAGCCGCGTCCCTGTCAGGTTCTCAATGTGTCAATCATGATGTCACTTATTTCATCTCACGCACATGATCATGTGCTCACCATGAGATCTCACCGTGCTCCTATCAGGCGCTAATCGCTCGCCTATAAGTTGTTGTTGTGTCTGGCGTGTTGGTGTAAATACTTTGACACGTGCAGTGCTTTGCATAATAAAGTGATGTATCAGAGGAATAAAGTATGAGGAATCAGATCCTGAATTTATACAAAATTCTCTGAATGTGACATAGACGTGCTGACAACCTCCTGCATGCGCACCATAAACGAGATAAACACCAGATTTTCTACAACATGCCATGGTCATAGCACAAACCTCCATTTGAGAACTCCATTGATGTAGCAACAACGCAGTGACGCAATGACCACTCAGTCAGAACGCAGTCTAATATTTCCTGTCTCAGCCATGCTTGTAGTACGTCAATGAGTCCCTTAGAGGTTTTAGTTATGTTATTAACTGGTCAATGAAATCATTAGTACGTTCTAATCAAGTTCTTCCTGCTTCTTGCTTCCACCGCGTCCTCACCAGGCTTTTATTTTTAACATGTCCACATCAAGGGAGACAATACTATATTACGTCCTTACCGGTTCTTACTGCGTCAACGTACTAGGAACAGGACTCAGTGTGACGAGGTACTGTAGAAGATGACTGGTGCTTCAAAAATTGTGATTTTTGCTTTTTTCCTTTTTTCTCAATCTTAAATTCTCAAAACTGAAACTGGTCAAAATGTCTTGATTTGTTTTCTAGAAAAGAAGCAATAACAAAATAACATGTTTATGGTTTATAAATGTGCTCATCCTAATCTATTATGGATTAATTGATATGGTTTAGTTTTCTGCCATTTATTTAACGATGCTGGAAGGAGTCTCCAGTGTCCATATTTTTTTCTTAATTTAGGTTTACAAAAAAAAAACATGAGGCTGCACAGTTTAAAACTTTTACAGTATAACATTGTTTTGTAAACGACCAACAACAGATAACTATACAGCTGAATATCAGCATACGAATTTCATTCATTCCAGAGGCGAGTTCTTAGGGCGAAATTTGCATATTGCGAAATGTAACGTAAATGCAGATAATCCGATCCAGCCACCCGAAAATACTACCAATATTACCAATTTTCAAGACTATGATCATATTTTTACATATAAAAACTTATTTTTTGCATATCAAAACATTCAGAAAAGACATTTAAATGAAGATAAATATAAAATAAATAGACTTTAAACCTCACTTAACCTTCATTTATGATTCTTCTTGGCACGATTGCTTTAAAAACCAAACTGAAAGCGGCTCCCTTTTCTTATTGCTACCGTCCCTGTTTTTTTGCCAAGTTAATACTGTAAGAAAATAAAAACGTAAAAGTATGATGTAGTTCAATAAATCAATCCTGTACTGATTAAAAGTGGTTGTACGTCGAGGCGTTTGCAGCAACACAGCAAAACAGTATCACAGTATGACATTGTTGATTAATTTCCTGAGCTAGTTCATTTCAAACTCAGCAGTTCTCCTGAGCACCTTTTTTTAAAATTTATTTTATTTTACAAGACGTGTTTAAAGATTAAGAAGTCCAGATCGTCCATCTGTGTTTTAACCCCTTCTAATAGGGGTTAAAACTCGTGTAATTCACAGTTAATCTATACATCTTCAAGCGCACTGACCATCGGGACACTTTAAATCAGCAAGACTGTAAAAACATGACATGGGGAACTTCTTAAATCTGCTCGATTATTCCGGTGTCAGCGATTTCCTCGCCGCTCTGTAATCGATTAGGAGTGGGGCCACCGCTGTGAAATGAACGGCTCGACGCCTTTCCTCGCTCTAAATCACACTCCGGGTGTTATATCTCAGTGATGTACGTCCGCAGGCTTTCTGCTGAGGGCGCGCTGATGGATCCGCCCGTGCATCTGAGCTGAGCTCGGCTCGAAACGTCTACAAAATATTTGTACCTATTTATTCGCCTCAGCGAGTGTTTGGAAACACGTACTAAATTATTTCGTCATTCTCCGAGTGCTTTCGATCTTATAATTTAAAATGAGTCGTCTGTTTGACGTGAGAACGCTCTTCATGATGGTTAGGGAGGGGATTTGAGATCGGAAAAATAGCTTTTGTTCCTTAATTGCTAACGGAAATCAATTTGATTATTTCTCTGCTCATTTTATCAGGTGACAAGTTAAATAGGAAAAGAAGTCGTGATGCGTTCAATACCCAACTTCAGACTAATGTGCTCCAATTTTAGCTTAAATGCTGAGAGTTTGACAAAAGGAAGCTCTCTGACCCCCATTAAACAATTTCAAACACCCGATGAGTCGAGTGAAAAGCAGTCGTGATTTAGCCTACACTTAAATATACTTGTCTCATTTTTTTTTTCGACCCTAGTTTTTTGTTTAAAAGGCTGCGGAATTATGAAAGAAATAAAAGAAGAATAGATTATTATTGTAGGGATTGAGACAAGTCTGAAAGTCGAGGTTATTACCGTGACATGTGACGAGACGTGCAGTCAGCTTTTATGGTAGTTTGTTTTTTTCACACACACACACACACACACACACACACATATATAAAATCAGGAATCACTAATCAAGAATAATTCTGTTCAGGAAAAATAAAAACTATAAAAGTTTTTTTTTATTTATATATAGTTTTTTTTTTCTGAACAGAATTATTCTTGAGTAGGCGGCATAATGCTATAATGGTGAGCACTGTGGCCTCACACCTACAGGGTCGCGGGTTCAAGTCCAACTTTCAGGTCTGTGTGCGTAGAGTTTGCACGTTCTCCACATGCTTGGTGGGTTTCCTCCGGGTACGCTGATTACCTCCCACAGTCCAAAGACATGCAGATTAGGCTGATTCGTGTTTCCAAATTGCCCGCAGTGTGTCTTTGCGTGTGTGTGTGTGTGTGTGTGTGTGTGTGTGTGTGTGTGTTTTTGTCCTGAGATGGATTCACATCCTGGCCAAGGTGTACCCCACCTAGTGCCCTGAGTTCACTGGAATAAGTTACCTCCCCCTTTATTGCTTTATTGCAAATTTTCACGTATTCTATTCCTACATTACATGTAAAAAAGAGAAATTGATAATTGGGTACAATAGATCTTAATACAAAGATCAGATTGCATATTTTATCTGCTTTATAACATTTATAACAAATACAATGGATGACCCTTTTTTTCTTTCTGGAATTGGATTCTTTTTATGAATCCAATTCAATTCAATAAAATTTTATTTGTATTGCATTTTTAACAATGGTCAATGTCGCAAAGCAGCTTTGCAGAATCAAAAGCAAATGTTGGAAATGTAAGAAAATGTGTATAAATTAATCCCCTATTAAATGTTAAAGATGAGAATTATATCAGTGTACCTGTTGTGCTTCAAACCCTGATCCTGTCTCCACACTTAACTCCCCGAGCGTCTACCGTCGTTCCGTTCACCTTCTGCTCGAGTCTTTGCTCCAGTCAACATCTGCACTGTGCGTTAATAATGAGCCCTCTGCTCTGCCAGCCATGTGCTCCTACCAACACACATGTCAATAGAAGTACTTATCTCCTCAGGAAAATGTGTGCCGAGGGCTTTATTTGGACGGCGTTCAAGGTCAACAGTCAGCAAAACACTGCGTTCTGTAGTTCATGCTAATGCGGAGGAAAAGCCGGCTTTGCAGGGAAACTTTTAGACGCGCGCTAGCGGGTTATTGTTATTATAAGCTAGCACCTTGTTTGACCTTTTGTAGAGCGATGTTGGGGATTGTTGCTTTTTTTATACCGGTGTTGTTCAGAGCGGTTGGGTCTGTCTAATTGAGATGCTGCTGCTCTTCTGCTCCATCATTCCTCAGCTCGCTTCTGCACCCAGTAGGACGCTAATATTTCCTGGCACCACTCAGGCCGGGGCTGTCAGTTATCTCTGAGTCGAGCCACGGTAAATATCCTGCATTGATTAAGTCGATTTGCATAGGCTCAAGGCGAGGAGCTGAATGCAAACCAGCACCATTTACACCCAAAATACCACAGCCTTGGCACGCCGCCCGATCTGAAGCTTTCTTTTCTTTAAAACTGTAGCGTTTCCCACTGAGATAGCAGAGCTGCGGCCATGCCATGGTTTGTAAAATATTTTTTCAAAGCTGAATGTGAGCATGAGGGTTTTTTTTGTTTTTTTTTTATTTATCTATTTTTATACATGCTAATGTTTTTTTTTTTCTAAAAGCAATACATTCACTTAGGGCCCCAAGGCCACCCTGGAGTGCACTTTTCTTTAAGCACTGGGTAAAAAGTAATGTACAATCTTCGTGAAGCCTAAAAAAAGAAAAGGGAAGAAATGAAATTGCTGTTTACTAGTTACAGTCTAAGTAAATTAGCAATCCTTATGACACGATCATAAACAAGCGAAGATCATGTGTTGATTGTCTGGTCTAGAACAAAGGGGAAGAAAAAACAGAACATAAAAAAATTATATAAAAAAAAAAACTTTATACCAGGCTGTTGAAAAGTTAAGTAATATTTAACTAGCAAGCTATAGCAAGAATAGCAAGAAGTGTTCAGCTAACTCATGTTAAATTGCCAGATTGTTACAACTACTTATGAAAACAATATGTAACTAGCGATCAAGGAAGTATCTAGAATCAGAAGTTTTCAGCTAACACGTTATTAAGTTGCTAACTTCTTTGCTATTAGCTATGACAAAAAGAGATTTTTAAACTGAAAGAAATACATCAGTACCTCTGCATACAAATTTAATCTGTTCCAGTAAATGCAGATAATCCTTTCCAACCACTCACTCATTCATTTACCCACGCCTAATCTGCATGTCTTTTGACTGTGGGAGGAAACTGGAGTACCCAGAGGAAACCCACCAAGCACAGGGAGAACATACAAACTCCAAGCTCACAGAGGCAAGAATCGAACCCAGACCCCGGAGGTGCGAGGCAACAGTGCTAACCACTCAAAACAATTCAAACATTTAGAAATGTTAATGAAAGAAAATATCAAGTAAGTAGACTTTAAACTTCACTTTCCCTCAATTTATGATGGCTCCCTTTTCTTCTTGCTCCTATCTTTGGTAACATTCTTTGATGCTATCCAGGATGCTATGTCTTCACTAAATCTTACACAAAATAATCCCAAAAAATTTGTAAACTCAGATTTGAACGTCTCCCGGCGTTCAGTTCGGCTCGGTTCATTCACTTGGTTCATTAAATTGTTACGAAAAGCTATGACGAGTGGCTTTATGTTTTCAAAAGTGCTCAGTGCTCGCAGAAGCAAACAGTTCTGCAGTCTGATTGGATCATGAAATACTGTACATTCTACTGTACTATCTACTACCTCAGCATAAGAAAAAAAGGAAACCTGATATTCAGTTCAGTACTGGTGTTTCATTATCAGATAGCCAACACTTGAGTTTAGTAGAAACGTCTTGTCTTTGTTAATGCAAAAAAAATCCCATCATCCTCTTTTTTGGTTTCACCCTGCACTCATTTACACTCTGCTCCCAGGCTTCTGACCTTGAGCGAAGCCATGACACCAAATAGAGTCAGGTTAATGCAGAAAAAGAGATTTCTTTCTTTATTTATTTTTTGCAAAGTGCCTAGCTTATGATGCAGCGTCAGTGAAGAAGTACGATGAGCTTATCTCGACAGGATTGGAGCGGATCTCTGGCCGTATTGCAGAGTTATCAGTTCCCTTGTTTACTGATACATACAATGCTGGTTTTACCTAGCAGATTAGCGATTATTGAGCATGCTAACTGTGGGCGGTTTTGAGAGATTTATTCCCAGAGTAAGCAACCCAAGCACTTTTTTTTTCACCGGAACCACAGGCTATTCAAACAAATTCTGCCGACTGAAAGAGAACCGTTTGTGTGGAAGAACCGTCAGCGTTCCCCCCGAGCGAGCCGTCATCACATTTCAGCGTGTGTGCATTTCAGCACTTCAGGATGAGAGGCCGGTGATCCCATCACTGCAACCCGGTCCTCCTCGTTCTCGTACTCAAGGCCAGATTTAGTAAGCGCTCGTAATGCGTGGAGGGGTTTGGGGAGAAAGCAGTGTTTAGATGATAGTGTTTAGAGGTTCTTGAGTGTGATGACGCTTCTGCGGAGTGCAGATATTTTTAGGATGCAAGAAAAGTGTGTAGTCATGGTGAGTGAGAGCTGGTAATGAGATACACGTGAACTAAAATCGAATAGTTCCGAATCCTCTCACAAATCATCCTCTTACTCTCATTATTATTTTCACCTCCTGGTCCTGTCTCCGCCTCTTGCGTTGTGGACTTGTGCGTTCATTTCACCTAATTCTCGTGTCTAGTTATGCACACAGTCACGTTTCTGAGTCTCTTAGCGAAGTTTGTTGTTATGTAAACGTGCACCTCTGAGCCATTGTTTCCTTTCTATCCCCTCGTTCCACTTTCTAGCTCCCGGCTTTATCGACTTCCTGGTTTTGACCCGCTGCCTGTTTCTCTCATTCATGTCTGTGGATAATCCCGGTTTGTTTTCTGCCCGCTGGGAGTTTAACCCATGCTGTGGACTGTGACCATGATTTCTGGTCTACTTACAATTAAAGCCACCAATCGAAACACAATAACTAAAAATAACTGAGAAGGGTGTTTTAAAACAACAACAAAATAATAATAATAATAATAATTACAATAAACATTTTTAATTGTAATTTTTTTTAAATTTACTACTAGCTGTAACATCAGTAGCCTATTGACCATAAATATCTAGCATTTAATATCTAATATCTAGAGAAAGTAGTGTTCGACTAACGCAGTAAGTTGCTAACTTGTTACTACTAGCTATGACTAGCTGAAACGCACAGTTGCTCTGATTCGTTATATTGCCCTTTTGAGATGTACATCTATAAATTAAACTTTTGTTCCAAGTAGTGTTTTAATCTTTTTTTTTGCCCATTGATTACGATTTTTATTTTCAATGCTATTTTCCTTAAGTTCTTGAGCGTATCTTTGATCTGTGATGGCCGCAGCACTGACAGCTGCATGAGACTCACTTCAGACTGTAACGATTCTGTCTATTTAAACTTAAGGTCCTAAACATTTACACATATCATCACTGTCCTTATCAAGAGGTTCACAGAGGAACCAGTAAACACTTGGAATGTAGTAATGTAGACCTGATTTAGAAAATCATTTGTCCCTTAAATAATGAATAATTTCTTCAACGCTGAGAATAAATGGAATGGATTTAGGTGGATTTGCTTATCTCTCGGACACCGTAAAGCATTAAACTCTCACAGCTTCCGAAAGCACATGGAAGAAAAAAAGGCTATAATCTCCTGGGAATTTGATATAAACCTAATGTCACTGTCAGGCCGGTTAAAGAAAAGGGATGATTTAAGCCTTGGTGCAGAGATGAAAAGATATACTGTGAAATGTACAAACATTTTCCCATTGTTTCTGTTGGAACTAGCCCTTCTACTGCCTGCTAGCAAAAATCCTATAAATAAGTGATTATAAACTGTAAAAACTTGAAAG
>JAOTRS010000002.1:2747452-2761829 GCA_028565755.1 Dinotopterus cunningtoni
CACACACACACTCAAACACACACATATGCACAGCCCTCAGTGAGCATCACCCCACACAAACACTACGGCATGTGAGTACATGCGATTCAGCCATAATCACAGATGGCACAAAGATGAATGCGAGTCATAAACAGACATAAGAGAAAAATCAGCGGGAGAGGGAAATATTGATTCATTGCAAAGCTACACCACCGTTTTTGATCACTGTGACCCAAACACCATTAGCATGCGCTATTAAATGGCTTCCACTGTCTGCTTTGCACATCACCAGCACGCTTTTGCAACAGCCAGGCAGAGAAAGGACGATTTTTAATTTTGCCCCTCATTCTAAAAATAGCTGAATTATAACTTTATAAAGGCGGCAAGGGAGAAATGCCTCTCACAGAAATTGTTAGGTTTGGAAAATGGACCATAAAAGAAATGATTACAGTAAAGAACAGCAGAGTGTAAGAGAAGTGAGAGTAACAGTTAATGTGAGGAGTTTGTATTTGATCAGTGTGTGTCTCACAGGACGGATCTTTTCAGCCTCTACTCCCAGAACTTGGGCATCTCAGGACGATTTAAAGACATGATCAAGACAGCAGCGTCTATACAACTCAAGAAACAGCTTGACTTCACTTACTTCATCTGTGTGTCACTATTTAAGTATACTGAAGTGTAAGATTATCTAGTTTTATCATCTGAGTAAGTAAAATCGCTTGCAAAAATATAACAACTTAACTTAGCATGTTTCCTGCTTACAAACACAACTGGGACCAAAGAGAACACATTTCCTGCCTGAACAATACAGAAAGTGTAACTAAGTGACTACATCGTCCCCCAAAATGCAAGAAAATCCACATGGACCACATTAACTTCCAAAAAAATAGTAACGGTAACCAAATGGCCCACATCTAATGAACAAAATATGCAAACTGTTAATGGAACTACATGCACCATATTTCCCACCCAAAAGTCAAAACTTTCATGCAGATCACAAAAGAAAAGGAGGAGACTGAATGGAGAGTACATGAAGCCCATAAGAGCAGACCTGAACAGACTCGACGGCGCAGCTTATTGGCTGATTCTGGGACGAGGCGTAATTTCACTCCGTCCAGGAAATGGCCTCTGATCAAAAGCAGATGGCAGATGTAGGGGAAAAAAAAGCTGGGAGGAAAACAACTATCCACACAAATTCCAGCACACCCCTCTTCCCATTAGGAAGAAGCACAGTTGCCTTGGCAACTCCTCTCTCCCTCCCTCCCTCTGTATATGCCATACTTTCAGAAGTGTGAGGTGCAGCATGGAGAAGAACAGCTGCGCTGGGATCGGCCCTCTCTGCCCCTCAGAAAGGTGAAGAGACAGCACGACTACGCAAGCGCATGATGAGAGGTGACAGAAGGACGCAGCCCTGGTCCTGATTAGCAAGGATGGCCGACCAAACTGAATCCTTAATAAGCTTACTTCAAATGAAGCCATCAGCAACAATAGCAAGACACAAAGGACAACCAGGCCCTCTTCAGGCAATCATGTGTGTGTGTATGTGTGTGTGTGTGTGTGTGTGTGTGTGTGAGCAAGGAAGAATTTGTGTTGTATGTTAAAAGCGATCAGAAAATAAACAAACAAGCATTTTAATCATTTAAAAGCAATAACTATGATTCTACCAAGAAGCTTTCTGCTTTTTGCATATGCAAATGAACAGTATACCAGCTGGTATTTTATTAGTTTTATAACCAAGTTCTGTTGGTCGGTGGAGGTTGATTAATTTGACAGTAACGTGGCTGCAAATCACAGTTTATATTAATATGCTAGTTTTAATACGATATCTTTTCATAGATCAAAGAGAAGCATGTGTAATCGTAGAAGAAGAGAAGAGGATGTTTATGGAAGGAGTCTCCAGGCTTATTGAAGGCAGTCAGGGGTCAAGCTGTAACCTTATACTTTCTCATATTAACACTATGAATTAAAAATGTTATGAAATAAAACACAGAAAAACGTACAATAAAATAACCCAGAAACGCATGAGCCAGAGTGACTCCTGTAAGGCTCTGGCTTCAGTACAAACACTCACGCTGAAAAACGGAGTGCTTTTGCTGCTCCACAAGCGACAACAGAGCCAATCTCGTATCTTGGTGGATCTCAGAGCTTGTGGGTAGATGCCCTGATCCTCTCACTAAAGCCACGCCGAGTGCAAGGAGGAAAATGATGCCATCCATACCCCATGTTCTTTCTCTACATCCTCTTCCACTGAAGTGTATTAATGTCCTGGGCTTATGGCCTTGAAAAAAGAGCCTCTGTGAGATCAATCTTCAGCACTTATGCCCCCCCCCCCCTTCCCCTCTCCCCCAACTAAACCGCTTCTCTCTCTCTCTCTCTCTCTCTGTCTTGGGTGTTAAAACTGTGATTTAATTCATTTTCCATCATCATCCAGTTGTTTTAAACTTATCTCAAACATTCTAATTAGTACATCCCAAGTCTGACTCCTAGTGCTGCAATACCATGGCTTGGCCAGCAGGTGGATGGTGCAGAACTGCACATTTGTTTCAGAAAAAAAAAATCAAAGTGCCATGAAGATGACCTTGCACTGACTTAGTACGCAAACAATTTCTCAAAGTAGGAACTGATTGAAATATATATTTTTTTTTAACCTGTGTGCATGTGTGTGTGATTTCTGTTGCTTCTCTAGCAGAGGAACACCTAATTATCCAATGGATCTATAAAGATCGCTTTTTTCGGACCCCTTGGGATAAAAACTGTCCTGTGTACAGTGGTAGCAACACTCTAAATGAGAAGCCAAACAAACAAACAAACAAACAAACAAACAAACACACACACACACACACACACACACACACACACAAACACACAAACACACAAACACACACACACAAACACACACACACAAACACACACACACACACACACACCTACAGGCAGCCCCTGGCATATTTTGGGGGCGGCAGGAAGAAAACCTGGAATAGCTGGAAGAAACCTGCATGGACAAATGAGAACATGTAATACCTCAAACACAAACAAACTCAATTTAACCTGCTTCCAAAGTTCACTGAAAGAATTCCTGTGTAGTAGAAGTCCTGCTGTGGAAGAGTATGGCTCCTGAGAGTTAGCTCGGTTCTGTCTCAGACACGCTTCGCTCTCGTTCTTGGGAGCAGTGAATTTAGAATCAGCTTTAAAACTTTCTTCACACGTCTTGAGTTTAGAATCAGTGCTGAATGAGATACAACTGCTCAGAGCTCTCCATAATGGTCCATCTTGGTGTTTTTGAATGAGGTTTGGCTCTACTGTCCTTGGGCAAACAAGGCTCTTTGATGGAAAGTCTCTTGAAAACGATGTGTCTTTAACATAAGACGTTTGGAGTGCTTTTATCTCACACAATAAAGCATGAGTCTGACGGCGGTGTGGCTTCTACATCTGGGCCCATGACACGCACGACTGGTTCCACAGTGTGAGCTTCTGACTACACAAAGGCGAGCTGCGGGGTTCCCGGTTCAGGAGTGGGCCGTCTGAGCCTCGGGCCTCCTCACTGTGTTTGTGAGCTGACACGCTCCTCTCTCTCTATAAGCGCCGGTCAAAGGCCACGGGCAGAGCCGTGTGAGGGACTGAGAGAGGGCCCTGTTTGTTTATGGCTTCTGTGTAGAAATGAGAGTTTGCCTCGGGGACACAGAGCTCCTTCACCTCTTCGGGTGGAAAGAAAAATCAACATGGCTTGTGTGCTGGAATCTGGCTAGACACCACACTGAGATGTACAGATCACAGATGTGCAGCTTAAGCAATTATGCTGATAATTCTGAGATAAGAGGCATATGGATTTAAGATCGAGTGCGTGCACACACACACACACACACACACACACACATAGTCTCTAACACAGATAGTAAGAAAAGGGGAAAAACGATTGTGTTGTGACTGGAAAAAAAGCTGACCAAAATTTCTTTAAAACCCCGAGGAGGTAAACTCTGTGTGTTCCCGCTAATGAGGTTAATTTGGGCTTTTATGAATGCAGTCTACAGGAACAAGTCTAAATAGTTGGTGAAATTCTAATGCCTTCATGCACTCCAAGAGCTATTCTTAGCTATTGCTAGCATAAGCTTGATTTTACCAATCACATGGATAATTATTGCTGGTCCTGCTCATGCAGCTCTCATTAATTCTATACCTTACTTAGTGAAAGTCTTTAGCCTCAGCTCTTTGGAACACTTGGGAAAGACTTTAAGATGGATCAGCTTTTATACTTTCTCTTCCTGTCGATAATTAGTTTCCTATAGCTGTAACATTTTCCAAATGTTGTAAGAGAAAAGAAAACAGTAATAAAGTGCTAAAGAAGCAGTGCGAGTGCTTAGCAAAAGCTAACTAGCAAGTAAAGTTTACTCTGCTGCTTGTGAATCGTTGCTTAAACATTCCCAAATACCTTGTACAGTACAGTAAAATATTAAGCCACACCCACTAGGATAATCAAAATGAAAATTTGCATTATAACATTTTAACATTGCAGCAATATCAGAAACACAATCAAACAGCAAATCAGTGGCAAAAGAAATGACAGAAAAGCAATTAGGCGCATCTCTCTCGGCTTCTGTCTTCCTGCATTCGAATTTTGGCAGTGGGGTCGCGCACTGCTCCCAGCTGCTCCCATCTTTTCCCACAGCTGGAGAAGTGAGTTGCTCTGCCTGACCTGAGATCAGATCCAGGAGAGACTATGCATCCTGCTGGGCCGTGAATATCTGATGGGGCACACAGAGTTCAGATTAACCGCTGTTCCACTTAATGGTGATACGCAGCCATGACAGTGTGACAGGAGAAGAAAGCAGAAAAACACGAGGCATTCTGCATTTATACACCTCGTCACGTCACTTCATTTCTCCTCTACTGTGTCCTCTGCAGTAGAGTCTCTCAGAGAGAGAGAGAGAGAGAGAGAGAGAGAGAGAATGACGAGATGTGTTTGACAAATATGCGGCACTCTATAAATTTGGCACCTGCTGTAGCGCAAATAAAGCCTGTGCATTTAGTTTAATTCTTTCCCCTGATGAACGACAGGCTGCAGAGTGGACTGGAGGGAAATTGGGTTAAAGAAATATAAAAATATTTTAGTGTGATAAATGACAGTACTACGCAGAATGTAGCTAGCAGCTGGTTTCTTTCTGGGTGTGGATGGGAGATGTACAGCGCCCAGTCCTGCCTCCAATCACACCCAGTGACACGTCCAGTCCATCGTCTGGTTCTCCTTTTCTCTTACGAGTGTTCACTGATTAATTAATACAGGAAGAGCATCTCTAGATTACTTTTTCCTCTAACAGACAGTCAAAATGTGGGTTTTGAGAGTAAACAAAAGTCTAACGCTGAGCTCCTGGCAAGGTCCTGTATTTGACTATTTTTTTTAACAAGTTATCACGTCTCACGTGTGTGTGTGTGTGTGTCTGTGTGTGTGCGTGCGTGTGTGCGCGCGCGCGTTAATGCTCCAGGTGAAAGACCCGTCAGAGAGTTTAACTCAAACTTCCTCTGCACTGTTTCAGTGTCTATGATAAAGGGCTGCGGCTGAGCCCCGCCCACTAAATAATGAACGTTGCACAGTAAGTCAATTTTTAAAGGAATGCTTTAGACATTAGCATAAATTTTCGGTTTACAAGTTTAGCATGTTTGGACCATTTTCACAGCTAATTCACAGCAATTCAAAATAAAAAGAATACAGACATCTACAAGATGAAGAGGAATTTTTTTTTTATTTCTGGATATTTCTATGCATATTTTATCACCTTGAACAGTGTGTTACTTTTTCAGTTTTCATTCTGAGTGTTCAAACAAACAAACATTGATCGCTGCCCCAAAAAATGCCTGCAACAAACCAGCAACACATATCAATGGGTTTAGTTTTTTATCCCCTTCTGAACGCCAGGACATGGCTTTGTGCACCCCTGAGGGTTTCAGGTGTAAGAGTTAAACCTTGGCACATGGCTGGAAGAGATTTAGAAGCCCATTGTAGGACACAGTTAGACAAGTGAACTCCTTAGGGATCAAGTGTGTTCACATCTCCGTTACATCTATTTAAAATGCTGAAATATCAGCCAAGACATTCCGTCCATGTTCAGATGGCCCTTACGGCTGCTGCTGTGTCCCGACAGACTGCACGCCGAGTTAGTGAAGGGGAAACGACACGCATGTCCCAGTGTCACACACAGCTCACCATCAACCGGCCTTCAAACTTTGAGCAGAGCACACACACTAGTCTTTTACCCATCTTGCTGTTTTACTCTGCAGCCATTGCACCGGCTAACAGCGGAAGCAGAGGCTGCTGAAGTTTTAATGCTGGCCTTTGATTGTGCAGACACGACAAATCTGCCCTGCTGATTTGTCACAATCAGAATAAAGCACAATCAGATAAGATCTATTATTCACAGAGCAGAAACCTGAGCTTTGATTTTGGTCGAGGCATCAGATGGGACTTTGGTACAGAGTGAAATTAACAGCACCTCAGAGCGAAAGCACAGCAGTCAGAGTCTGTAAAGCTTTTTAAGTGACGCAGGAAGAAATACAACAAGCACTCGGCCAGATTAACACGCAGCACTGTGAAACAACATGTTAAATAAATAATAATATATGAAAGTACTTGTATTCTTCGGTATATGAATAATGATTTATACGGCGACCCAGCAGAGAGCACTGTTACCTTTATGTGTTTAAGACTTTGCAAAACTTTACTGTCCAGGACCAAGGCCCTTATCTCTACAGACTCTACATACTCTAACTATAGTTTTTTTTTATCTCTCTATTTACTGCTTTGTCACCTGTCAGTCAAACCCAGGAAATGGAATCGATTATTACCATTAGCTTCTGAATTAATGAAAGAGATTGCCATAAGGCCTAATGCAGTAGCGTTAGTAGTGTTAGCTTCTCAGAGCAAGGATTTCTGCTTGCTGTGAAGTGTTTAATCTGCCAGAAATATAACAGAAGAAAATAAAGAAGATATTTTTCCTCCACCTTTAAGATACTTCCCATTTTATCACCTTTAGTTGTTCCTGCCTTCCAAAGCTGACTGACAGGTGACATTATCATGAAATAAAACCAGTAAACGAAGAAATTATAAGTAAAAAAACAACAACATGGAGATTGTTAGTAAGCCTCCAGAGCAGCATGAGAGAAACTGAACAGGAGTGATCAACAGCATTCTTCTAAAAGGCAGTCCATCAGTTGGTGCTTTGATTATGATGATGATGATAGAGAGTGCTGTCTACTAGGTCAGTTCTGCTTCTCTGCATGGGGGCAGGGTCATTCTGAAGGAGACCACCCTCTTTTTCCTGTCTGTATGATTCGCCTGCATGTTGCTCATATTTATCGGTCTTTCAAAATAAATCACACATAAATAAATAATGGCAATATCAATATTAATGAAAAGAAAGAAAAGAAAGATCACAGACGTGTGTGGTCTGTTACTCAAGTGAAAGAGAAAAAAAAACCCTGAAAAAGGTTGATTAGCGTTTCTGTAATGATGTGGACAGGGACTTGCTTGTTTGCAGTAATGACTTTGTTTAATAGCGCAGTTAATCACATGCCGTCCCAAAATACACCTTGTTTCGTAAACACAGAAGCAGTGTGTGTATCCTATGTGACACCAAGGATGCAAATGTTAGGCAGAACTGTAGAAGAGGAATGGAACAGGACAGACATCCAGAGCCTGTGATTGTAGGTGTATGCTGAAGTATGACGAGTGTTCCGGTGGCGAGTGTGAGATCTAGTGCGTACTAAAAACAGAAGGCGGTCAGTGGTGAGCCGTTTCATTTTCAGAAGATTGAAGGCATTTTTGGCATCTGTAGTAGGTCACATCCCTGCTGCGCTAGTAAACCGGAGGGCATGCAAATGGGTTTCCATGACTGCCATGGCATGGTGAGATTCAGAGAGACCGCGCTGGTCTGCGGTCACATGACTGCTTCACCACTCGCAAGCTCATCATGTTGCAGAAGACCAACTAGCTGAGCTGAGTCTCGTTCAGGATGGGTCCATGAGTAATGAGGGCATCATTGGGCACCATCAAAGTCATGGCACTGGAACGCTCTAACAGCCACTAAATGATAAAAGCACTATCAATTTCACATCACTCGAGCTCCACCCAAACACAAAAATAATCTATAGCTGAAACCAAACAGGGGTTTTAGGAAAAGCAGCAGCAGCACCAGCACCAGCAGGACATCGCAATGATTTCAATCAGTTTGCGTTGCAGTAATGAGTGCATATGGTGTGCACTTCCTCGTATCCCCATTACTCGTTAACAGAAAAGTGGGGTGCAATGTGTTGTCCAGGGTTCAATCGCTTTAGGTGAACTGTAGGTTACATGAGCCACGTAATTTAACAGTCGTCACAGTCTACTATAATGGAGATATAACACAGCCTCACACTGCAGTATATGTCTGTTGTCCATACAACTTAACATGAGGTTCAGCATAATCAGTTATAAAGTGTTTTATACATACAGTGTGCGTATGAATGCTGAAGGATTTGATTTTGGATAATAAAAGACAGACTCAATCAGAGGAACTTCCAAAGCCTAAAATGCCATACTGTATATCAAGAAACTCAAGAAAGTAAGTTCAGTAATTCCTTAAACATTATCAAAAGAAAAGTGACACACATCCTCTCTCTCTCTCACCTCTCCACATCTCTATTTTTTTCTTTTCTAAAATAACCTTCCTGGTGCCGGGATTAATAATTGAGAAGCTCTTTAGGAAGCGTGGTGAGATTGTGTCTCTGTGGTTGCTGCGATCTGAAAGCGTCACCCATCTCTGCTCACAATCCCGGCACTCTCCTGCTCCTCCACCGCGGCCGGGGTTTTGCCGTCGTCATGGCAACTGCTCCTGTTCTGCCTCCTCTGGAGCGGCATGTGAGGTGGGAGCTAAAGCAGGAAACTTAACACCGTGTTTGAGAGAGGAGCAAAAAGCACCGCTCTGCTCTGTTTACTGCCAGTAATAGAAACCAGAGCCATGGCGGGGGAGGAATCGCACACACACACACACACACACACACACACACACACACACACACATATATATACAGGGCTTTTGCATGAGCTGGAATTCTATGACCCTGGATACACCCACACATACATATAACCATATATGTGTGCATATATCTCTCACCCCATGTCACACACACTAACACTGTTCTCCACACACACACACACACACACACACACACACACACACACCTCCTGAGTTTACACAGGAAGGCGATGTAATATTGTAATGCAGAGCCTCTGACTTCAGTGCCTATTTATAGACGTAACTGGGGAAGAGAAGGATGGAGCGAGGGGAAAAAGGGGGAAGGCTTTCAGAGTGAAGTAGAGCACTCCAAACAGATGGGCCTCTGTTAAACCTGTGACTCTAAAAGGCAGCCTGAAGCCACAGAACATCACGGTGCTCAGCATTGACATCAGCATCGATGTGGTCAAGACCCTGTGCCCCGTTTGACCTCAGGAATGTCGACAACCTGTCTGTTACAAAAACAGCCTTAAAGGACAAATCATCAGGAGTGTCTCAGCTGAACATCGAATCTTCTTTAAGTGCAGGACGTGACATCACACCAACTTAATCTGACTTGTCATTTAATATAAAGCTTGAATTTTGTTTTTTGTTCCACCATTAAATCATAAGCCTTCATCATAATCGCACTATGTACTGTACCTTCTCACATGTTCAGATTAGAAGAGCTTACACTGTGTTTCTTTCTGAAGAGAGGCTGGTAAAAGAACACCTGTTTGCTTATAGCCGCTATAACTGACAACTGCAACTGACTCGTTTCATCACTTTAGATGTTCAATGTATAATTAGAACTACTAACTATAACTATAATTAGAAAAAAATGTAAAAAACGCATTAAAAAAACCCAATGTGTATCACCTATCTGTAAAAACCCCAATCTGTAAAAGAACTATAACTGTTTGGCAAGTTGCTGTAGAAGAGGAATACAACTTTTTTATTTATAGGATAAAAATAAAGTGTACTTCTAGCTGGTAGAGCTGTGAATCAGAGCTAGATCATTGATTCTATGTAAACTTTGCGCATTACATTTTTGAAATCTGAATTGATTTGGTAGCACTAATATTTAGTGTCTGATATGGCTTAAGCTGCTATATTTCTTATGGGTTTTGAAGAATTAAAAACTACCAAAAGTATCTAATAATCACTGAAATGCTGTGTAACTTGTTTAGCTGATTGTCAAGATTATCTTTATTTCTGCTCCATACTTCACTCCAGTCCAGTAGGTGATAGTGTATTCCCACCAAAAAGAGGAAAAAGAAGAGCTAGAGTACTTTGCAGAAATTGAAAACGGTTTGTATTTTCTGCAAAAGCTTTGGTATATTTTAAGGAATTAGCGATTTTAGACTGTTTAACATTTGAAAGTTTATCTAAAGTAAATAATTTTTAAAAATGTGAATCGCATCTGAAAAAAACCTGAACAATAAAAGATAAAACGCACAACTGTACTTCATTTTATTATTTACTATTACAAACTCTCTGAAATTCTCACTTCCTGCAAATATTACGTATCTCCTGCATCAAACTAGACGTAGAATCTGATTGGCTCTTTAAAGGGGTGGATTACCGGTATGGAACAAGGCCATATGCTGAATGTTCAGGCAGTGTCTGGTCTAGAGGTCTGCTTCTGAGGTTTCTCATCAATAACATTGGAATTTACTGGATATTATTAGCACTTATTGGTTGCACTATAGAACTTTTTTTTTGGGGGGGGGGGGCTGCCTGGTGCCTGCCCACATGCTCACAACTGCTTAACACGCACTCAGGACTTTGGAGGCATTTGATGCGGTAAATCGTCACCATTTCCTTAGAATCCTACAGGTGGTGGACTTGTATGTAAAGTTAGTTTGTATTGTTTAAATATTGCCCTTGCTTTTTATGTGTGGAAACTTATATAGGCTTTATGTAATTACTCATGTTCAATTCATTTGTGCAGCTGCTGAATAAAGCCAAGGCATAAAATTTTTTAAGATTATAAAAAAAAAATTAAGATTGAAAGATAAATTTTCAAAATTGAAAACAAAATTGGAAAAAATGTTATATCAAGTCAAGATATTTATAAAATTGTGATCCTTACAAAATCGCAAAATTAATTAAATCTGCACCTAGGTATGATGATAATATCGTATTGGGGTGACTGCTGATTCCTATTGCATTATATTTCATTTTATTGTCATATTTTGTTTAAATCAGGCATGAAGGCAGTACAATAACTTAATTCTTCAACTTAACCCCAAACCCAGTTCTCTATAAGGCAGTTATGATAATCAGCACTGTGAGAGGAGGAGGGGGAAGACGTTTGTGCAGATGTTTACACTGCTCTGCAGCTGGTTGGATAATAGCTCACATTACATGCAAATACTTTACTGTCCTTTTGATCAGGTTTCTTAACTCAAATGCAACCACACCTTCAATCTTCTGTTTTCTCTGTCGTTTCTCGTGTGTAGGCAAACACTGCGAAATGCTACGAGTGTGTCTGCGCGAACCTGTTGTGTAACCCCGCCACTTGAGAAAGATAAAAGTTTTAATGTACAGTATACTACAGTGCTGATGGAGTGGCTGTAGATCTGACAGTAGTGAAGGTTTATATTAAAGTGCTATTTAAGTTCTCGCTATGTTAATGCCTTCTTGTTTCTTGTTCCACAGACACAGAGCATGTAGTATTGATACTGCGATAAGCCTTCTGTGAACAGACATTTAAAGAAGAAGGCTCCAGTGTCAGCACAGAAATTGAGGAATTCATTGCAGAAAGGTTTAGATTGTGTTAAACCCAAGAGAGAAACTGTTGAAAAGAGGAACCAACTATTTTCATCAAAATATATATATAAATAAAAGCAAACTGTGTCATAGAAGAAGAACAAAAGCCCCATGGACATGCAGTCATTCAGGACAGAAATAAATCCACTACTGTCACTGATTATGTTTCTATAACAGCCCAACACGGAAAGCTTCATCCCTTACTCAGGCTGTCATTTCTATAAAAGCAGCAGGTGTCACTCTGCGAACATTCTTAGTTGGAGAGACCTTGAGGGATGTGGATGGAAACATTTTTAATTGGGTGAGAAAATGCCTTTGACTCCTGGCCTGACTAATTTAAAACCTGCTCATCTCTACCGATGAAGTGTTTGGCACAGGAGCACAGCTTGTCTCCAATAACAAACCAAACACCTTAACAATTGTGGAGCTGAACAACAGTGACTTTGTCTACACACACCTCCTCTGATAAACTTTCCACCTTATGCAACATTAATTAACTTCTGCTTCTTGCTCGACGATTTTCAATTTGCTCTGCAAGATGTGCCGCCCATGTCCGAGCTGAAGGAGTGGAACCAGAGCAGCCGAGCAGAACTTGTTCTCTTTTGTGGGAGGACTGAGAACTTCATCCTGGTTATTCCTTATCCTTCATTTTCTGCCAGTTCACTTTAACATCTCCACTAGCATGAAAGAAAACGTTCATCATCTGAGTCAGACTCGGGGAAAGAAGAGAAAGTCAGGTTAGCCTCATCGTCCTGGTGATGGAAGGCCAGACCCCCGGGCAATCAGCAACCATTTAAATGGTTGGGTCAGGAGGCAACAGCCAATATATTCTTTAAATTGACTACACACGCTGCAGAGCTGCGGAATGAGCGTCATGGAATTGCGGAGATGCGCTCCCCCAGACATGATGATCATTTCCCCTGTGATGGCTGTGTGAATATTAGCACATGCAGACCATGCTAACTCAGGATGCAGGCATTTCAATGTGACTTCTTAGTCACCCGTCTGACTCATGCTGGAACTTGAGCTCCGTAAAACAAGCAGACAAGGAAAAAGGAGGACGGAATCAGGGATGCTTTGGAGAATGACCTTCTGCCCACCTCCAGGGAAGCTACATGATGTCATTTCCTCGACAACATACTTTATCCTATCTCAGCTCCCTACTGCATGTCTGCTCCCTCCTTCTTTATCCAATCTCTCCTTTCCCTCAATTCCCCCCACCCCCCACCCCACCCTTACTCTCTGTCTGTCGGAAATAGGTTTCAGGTTAGGTGGTGATTTGAATGAACAGCAGCACAACAGCTCAGGCAGAAGCCCATTTATCATTTGCCTTTTTTGCTGATATCTGAGAAAAGAGACATGAGATTGATCTGCATCAATGGTGAGATCAAACTCCAAGGACGCACACCAGTCCGAAGAGGAAGCTGCTCAAACGAGCGTGTTTATTGCTCGTTTAGCTGCTCGTGGTATGCGAGCGTGAGATGAAAGAGGAGCCCATTCACCGGCTAATACGATAAGTGTCACTTAGATCTCCTCACAGAAGCGCAGAGCTTTAGAGATGCTAGTAGATGACATGATCGATAACCTGAAAAAAAACGAGACTTGAAAAGAGCCCAGAACACACACAGAAACACAAACACAATAAGAAATACTTTCAAACCCATGACTTAGTTTTGTCACGTTCGTTTGATGTAACTGTTGTGGAACAAAGAGGAGATAAAAAGAGAAATGCAGGAGGGAGGCAGGAGACAAGCACGCTCGCTCCAGCGCACAATTCCAGGCCTTGACAATAATAATGTCTGAAAAGAATTACAGAAAAAGTTCCACGTCCCCGTCCCATCCTGACAGCATTTCTCCTCCACAGGAAAAGTAAGCCGGAGGAAGTCAAACCATTACATTTTCTTTTGTCTTAAAAGAAGGTTAGCCTAAATGATGTATGTGTGATGGAGTGGGGACGATCAACTGTCGCATGAAGACGGATTTAAACAAACAGAAAAAAAACAATCAAGAGATTTTTGGAAATTTGCAGCATTTTTCTCCAAAGATTGTGATGTATGAAGAAGCAGCACAGCTCACTAACTACAAGTCATGCTGTTGAGTTACACCAACAATAAGCTTTTCAGTTAAGCACTCAGACAGCAGATTTCCCACTGTTCACTAATAAACCTTTACTTTTCTGCTGGAACATTGTTTTTCTATCAGTACATTAGAATATAAATGTAGATTATAGAATTAAAAAAATCACTAAATATAATTTTTTCAAAAATTGAAAAGTATTAGAAGTGAGGAAGATTTGTGTTGCCACTGCAAATAGGTTGTATTTTGTCATACATGTACATTATTATATTTACTCTATTTGAAATTTCATTTATAATATTTTGGTATAAAAGCCATGTTTTTTTTAATAATCAGTGTTGCTTTGCTATGCCCAGATACACACACACACAGTCACAGTGAGAGTGGTGCTCATCCTAATCAGGACATGCTTTTACCCGCAGCCTCCAAACTTAGTGTGAAAGGCAAGAAAAGAGAGAAAAGGAGAGAAGAAGGGATGGGGTTTATTTGGATCGTGTTTCATGCAGTGTGAAAAGGGATTCAGCAAG
>JAOTRS010000002.1:2787000-2797526 GCA_028565755.1 Dinotopterus cunningtoni
CAACAGTGGCAACTTGGTGGTTGTGGGGTTTGAACCTGCGATCTTCCGAACCGTAGTCCAATGCCTTAACCACTGAGCTACCCCTGGCCCCCTGAGCTAACCATACAAACCTGACTGAGCAAAAGAAAAACTAAAAAAAACAGGTCACATAGGAGAAGAGAGCACAGACACACATGATCACGTGTTCTTATGTTCGGGGTGTTTCTGTGACCAAAAATAATACGAGCATTTGGTGAGTTCAACATTTTTGCGACGTCTTTCCCATATTCTAAGAGTGCTCAAAATTCTACACCTTACAAAAGTAATGATCATTTTGGTTCTACATGACAACCAGAAAACCCAAATGCACAGTTTGATGTGTGAAACCTCCTGTGTCGACACACACTGGCAGGACGTCCGTATAAGCAGCTGTTGTTCTTTTTTAAATCGGTCACTGACCAACGCTGTGCTGC
This sequence comes from Dinotopterus cunningtoni, assembly GCA_028565755.1. Lineage (NCBI taxonomy): Eukaryota > Metazoa > Chordata > Actinopteri > Siluriformes > Clariidae > Dinotopterus > Dinotopterus cunningtoni. The sequence goes on from JAOTRS010000002.1 coordinate 2,787,453, forward strand.
TTGAGCTTTAAGAGTTAAAGATGAAAAAGGTGGCGCGTCTCTCAATCCCGTCTCTTCTCGGAGGAAACTAATTAGGCGCCGTTCCTCAGCAAACCCCGGAGACCTGCGCCGCCGTCGAATGTTTACTTATTCACTCTTTTATTTTGCTTCTTTAATTTGCCTCTCACTGCTTCAATATGGAGTGTGGTGCATGAATACACAACACATCCGCCGTGGAAGTGGAATTAAAACCGATTTAGTCTGGCGCGTTAATTAAGTAGGTCAACGAGGCCATGCAAATGAAAGGCAGAATTGAAATTAATAGGCACACGGACGTGACCTCCTAAATGTTTTTAAATATTGTGCATTTACTTGAAATATGTATTTACTTTCAGTGTGCAAACGATAAAAAGCAGCTGCAGCATCATCATTACAGCGCTCAGGAATTCTGCTTTACATTCATTAAGACCAGTACATTACTGAAGGAATAAAAATAAATAAATAAATAAATACCCCACAGTGAAATTACTTCAAAGGACCAGAAAACCCCACACGTTTTAACCAATCAGCAGTGAGCAGTCGTAGAAAGCCCTGCCCCTAACTACTTTTCAGCATGCATACAAAAACTTTAGGGAACTTTCACATTAGACCCTTGTACCAAGCCCAGGAACGATTGCTTACCCCGCCTCCCCAACTGGCCAGCGTTCACATAATTATTTTTCTCACCCTCCAATACAGCAGGGGGCAGTATGCACCTTGGTGATTTGTGAGCCACCGTCAATCTTTGTGTTATGCCTAATATTATTGATATTTCGGGGAAATGTCAAGCGTAACTCTCTCAGGTGCCTTCCTACTATATTGGCTATGGCCGTGTAGGTCCGAGGATGACGTGTAAGATTGGCGTGTGAAATGGCATGAGAGATTTCAGAGGAAACAGACAGCACTGATGACGTCAAGTCCACTTACGTTTTCAGGTGTGATTGGCTTCGTTATATGACTTGATCAGTGCCCGAGTGCGCTGTATCGTTCTTAAGACCTCCTCTTTCAGCGGACTCGGACACGGTTCGTATTCTCAGTGAGTCTGGGGTCACGTGTACCCGGAAACGATCCCGTGAGTGCCAATGTGAAAACGCCCTCAGTAATCCAAGCACTTTTGCAGATACTGAGGTTTGCACATGTGAGCATGTGTGCAGTCAAAAACGGGTAGGCGGTGCTATGCAAATGACTCGGCTGCGTTCATGTGTTACTGTGAGCGACGTGTTACTGTGAGCGACGTGTCTGAAGTGGTTTATATCTAATCCATCAAAATGCAGTTACTGACACACACACACACACAGCATAGCACTGATCCTCGACAGATTCAAAAAGAATAATGAGGACTGTGAGAAGGGATTCATAACCAAACAAACAAACGCTAAAGAAGTAGTGTAGAGAATGACCCACTGCCTAAACCTGTACTCACCCTTTAACATCGACTCCACAGTGTTTCTTTTCCTCTTAACTTACACGTGTGATCCTTTGTTAAAATTACAAATTTAAAAATTTTATGATCTATGTTTGTTTATTCATTGTAAAGATTACAATGAATAAACAAACATGGATTATAAAAGAAAAAAAGAAAAAGATTTATAGATCCTAACAAAAAGAAATGAACTCTAAAGTTAAATACAAATAAATTATTTTTTTAATTATATATTTAAATTATAATAATAATTAAAAAAAAATCGAACAAAAGAAATTTAAACATGATTAAATCAACACAGAAACAAATATTTTGAAGGAAAAAGAGATCCAATAGAGTGGAAGGTGCTTCAGATTTCCTGTGTTTAATGTCGCACTTTTTTAGCCAACAATGTATGTGTGTGTGTGTGTGTGTGTGTGTGTGTGTGTGTGTGTGTGTGTGTGTGTGTGATGGGAGAGGGAGTGAGGCGTCCAGCCCACCCAGCTGCCTTAACATGACTGCTCCATTACCACTGGATTAGCACTACACACACACACACACACACACACACACACACGTAGCATGCTTGCACGCACACACACACACAAGCATGCACGAGTACACTCGCAGCAGTTTCTCTGTTGCTACAGCAACAGCTTACTTTCCATGTCAACTGCAAAGCTGTTTCTATAGCAACGCATACACAAAAAAAAATTCTTTGCACTGCAGCCGCAGACCAGATGGCAGTATGAGGAGTCACGCAGATCGGCTTTACTGTTCCGACTGGCACACACACACACACACACACACACACACACACACACACACACACACAAACGTACAGTATAGACCCATGCTGATTTGATTAAATTTTCACAGCAGTTTGTATGTTGGGCAAATTTTCCTCGTTGCTATTTTTACACTCTGAAATGAAGGCGTTTGCGCAGACATGGTTAAACAACAGTGGGTGTGGCACTTGCAACCAGTCAGCCATTTTGGTTCGAATTGGTGATTAGAGGGGCGTGTCCAGTACCAGAGTGTGCCGTTCATGTTCCATTAAGTGCATCGTATAATTAGCAAAAACTAATTAAAATACCAAACTTCTTAAACTTAACATAAGAGACCAGGAACTAGGTTCTCAGTAGCAGCAAGACAACGAGAGGTGTCTAAATTAGCGTAAGGTCATTGTTCCATTTTACTCAGCGTGATGGATGAACAGAAAAAAAAGTGATGCTCTGATTGGCTACCTATTGGCTATTTATTAACTCTTACCCTGCATACTTTGTACAATTACATCTGTCTGCATCTGTGCATGTCTTACAGTGCATTCTTCAGGATTCTGAGGATATAAAACGGTGCTCTGTCTCAAGCAGTAATCATGTAAAAGTCCTCCAGTGTGGCGGTTAAATAAAGAGCCTCCTGGTAGACAGGGCCCTCCCTCTCTCCCACACCGCACTGAAAGATAGATGTGGCATGACCAATGCAGTAAGAGTGCCCTTACCTGACTTCTGTCTTTGTCCACTTTCTTAAAACACTTATTGAGCGAGAGGTTGTGTCTGACGGAGTTCTTCCAGCCGGTCGGGGCGTTGGCGAAATAGGGGAAGTGCTCAAGGATCCAGTTGTAAATGTCTTTGACGGGAAGCCTCTTGGAGGGCGCGTCCTCAATGGCCATGAAGATGAGGCAGCTGAAGGAGTATGGCGGCTTGCAGTTGGGGTTGTGCTTGGCGTCGTAGGCGAGGTCGGAGGTGGCCGGAGAAGGAGGCGGGTCATCGTCGGGCTCCTGCACGGGGCTCACGCTCCTCAGCACCGGGTCGCCGAAGCTCGTCAGCAGGTTCTTGCTCTCATGCAGCCAGTTGAGGTTGGTCAGCTCCTCATCCTCAGCACCTGATTTCTCCAACTTGATAGTGGGAACGGGCAACGCCAGCTCCAGTTCGTCGTCTTCACACAGCGCCCGAGTGATGGAGCCCACCTGGTAGAGCTGGCTCAAGCCACTCGTCACGCTCACCCCGGAAGCTTCCGGCTTCTTGCTGGGAGGCATGACCGGACCCATTTAGACCACGGCTCCTGTGTGAGAAAAATAAAAAACACATTCAGCATCTGGTTGAGGTAAAATCTTTCTTTTACATCACTGCATTTCACTCAAAATCACCTTCCACACCTTCCATGTGTTAATTATGAGGAAATGTCACAAAGCTGTAATTAACACTGTCTGTAAGGGAATTTCACAGGCTGCAGAGTATAAAGAAATAACAGAATTATTGATGTCGCACTTCAATAACATTTTTTTAAATAACATTTTCATTTTCATCACAGATATTTTTATCTCAGTGTTTTCTCAACAATCAATCACTCTAAAACCACACCAGGTTTCATAAACAGGATCAGAAAAAGAAAAAACTCAAACTGCCCCATTTTTAATTAAGGCCCAAAAACATTGTGAAACAGAATATATATATATATATTTATATATATATATTTATTTCAGCCCAGTGTCTTCACCTGCTTCAAGATCAGCAGCGTTTTTCTAAAGCTAGGGGAAAAGTTTGAAAATGTTAACCATATTAGAAAGTATTAATTATATAATAAACTTTTCTATTTAAGTTCTATTTAATGGTAGAACAAAATACATGAATGATATATTACATCACAATGCTTAGCTTTGCACCAGAAATTTTTTTTTTTTTAAATACATTGCATATACACTACGGTATGTGTTCAAATGTATGTGCACCCATGACTACATGTGCTATTCCACGTGATGGTCTCCACTCGTCTGTGAAGGCTTTCCACTCTGTGCTGGTGCCTGACTTTAGGGATTTGTGTTCATTCAGCTACAAGAGCATTAGTGAGCTCAGGCGCTGTTGTTTGGATGTCGTTCAGTCAGAGCTCTGTTTAGGACATTTGAGATCTTCGACTCCAACCTTAACACACCATGTGTTCACGTAGCTGGCTTTCTGGTTGGCACAGGAGCACCATCATGCTGGATAAGGGTTTGGGGTTGTTTAGTTCTCTTCGACGTCCTGTACCTTACATTACTACAGGACATACGGTATGGTGTGATGGTCAGGGGGAAAATACCTCACCCCATCACCCGCTGAGTCACCTGTGTGTTCGGCACTAAACGGATTTAACTGGCTGGTCAGTCAATTTCAGGTATACAGTAGTATATATCATATCATTTGTGTAACATCTACTTAAAAAAACTACCATGCAGCACCAAACGTCTGCTCTAACATCCATGTCCATATTAAAAACAAACAAAAAAAATAAAGCAAATGAAAAACTTTTTTTGTCTCTTGTGCAAATTAGGAACATTTTTCAGCATCTTTGCTTGTTAGCGTCCAGTTTTAAACACAAAAAAACACACAAAGCTTTACATCGTTTCAAAGAAGGTTTCCTTCTGAAGGCAGGACTTAATGAGAAGAGCTGGCAGAGTGATCTCATACACACACACACACTTCTGAGGAGATTTATGGATTGATAATGGAGCCATTGCGCATGACTGAGATTCCTGTGTGCTCGCCTTACGAGGGGGTGGTGTGAACATGAGCTGACTTCCTGTCTGAAGAACTAAACAACATGGCCTAAACAACACACACACACACACACACACACACACACACACAGTGAACGTTTCTGCTATGCCACCAAGTTAAACACACTCTGTAAAGACAATCCTTCATTAACTGATCTTCAGAAAGTTTTATCCTCGATCTGGATTCTGTGCCTGGATATCGGGTGTGAGACTCAGACGAGACACCATCTTTCCGTCACAGAGCGTCTTGAACACACACACACACACGGACACGCACACACACACACACACTAATATTGTCTGCAGGAACTTCTGTTTAAAGTTGAACAAGACAACAGAGTTTTTGTATTAAACGTCTGACGGCGAGTCGGGGCGCGCCTTCCTTCCTCGAACACCTCCGCACCGCTCTTCTTACTTTCACTTCTCTTCCTGAATACACTGCTAGGAAAGAAATAAAAGATTCCTAAATTACGTTTTTTTTTTTAATTTTGTTTATTATTTTTTTTACCAACCCAGAGTTACTGTTTAAAAGCATAACACATCCCACATCCTGAAGTGTTTTATTCATCTTACACGCACCTTTCCCACCATTCCTGATTTATTTATTGCAAAACATCATATCGATTTTTATCAGTTTATTGCTGCGGTAATAGCCGTGGAACAGGGCATTGGTGGCCATGCAGAAGGCCTTGGTTAAATTCCCACCCAATGCCCGAACCCCAGCCACTAGATGCAGTGCCAGTCCCAAGCCCGGGTTAAATAGGATGGTTATGTCAGGAAGGGCATCCGGCTTAAAACCTGTGCCAAGTTGTGTACGGATCGGATGGTGACCCCTCGACAGGAGCAGCCGAAAGACCGACAACAACAATAACTGTGGAACAGCTTATGTTATAGCAGCTATAAACAGTCTTTCCTTCACCAGTATTTAAGTTAATAAGACAAAAATAAAACAGCATGTCACGTTACCAAGAAACTGTCACAAAGTGTAAGCTCTGATTAGAACAAACATCTCCTTCCAAAATAATAAAAAGGAAGAAAAACCTCACCATATGAATGACTCCACATGTTTATTAAAAGTATTTACATGGTAAGTGTTGGTGGTAAAAATGTGGTAACATTCTAAATAAATATATTTTTAATCAGCATCCACTGAAAGATCATGAGCAGTTTCTAAACTGCTTCTAAATCTGTTTAATACACTGAGAAAGGTTTTTAATAACAACTTTAACACACATGACTTGGTCATATTTTTGAGATCATGCTAATTGTTAGCTAGCTCCTCAGCGGGACTGACTCCAGCGCTCAGTGATGTGTGTAAGGCCACGCCGAACCCCACGGGCCTGTTTTATCAGCGTTATCACTGAGATCCATTTCTGTGTGATGCGGCTGAGTCCTGAGGGCCTGCGGCAGTGGGACGGGAATTCAATCGAATCCGGAACAACGTGATAAGAATACGACAGCAGGGAGAGTCAGGGAAGCTCTGTGTGGCAGTGTGACAGGGATCACGTCTAGCTAGCTTACACACACACACACACACACACACACACACGTCTCTCCTATTCTCTCTTTTAAACGTTAATTCATTAATGTGCAGGTTTACACTCTGCAATAAAGCGTCTGCTGGAGACACTGACACACCGAAGCCCCTATTAGTGCTCGCAATCACTTCATAAAGGACGCCTTTCTAAACATCGATTCTCTATTGACATGAAAATGAGCTCACACACTCGCTCGCCCGCTCTCCTAACCCAAAACCAAGCCGACAATCTCAAAATGTTTTTTTTTTTTTTTCAGATGCTCTTAAGAAAATCGGCAATTTAAAGAGCAAAAACAAACTTTATTCAGCTTCATTACGGCGAGACCGAAGCGCCAAACGCAAACACTGGAATCATTCATGCAAAAAATCAATGCACTGCATCTCTCCGGCGAGGAGCGCTGATGTAGCTTCGCCTGCGGGTGGGGAGCTGCGGTCCCAGGAGTCTCTGCACCGAACATTATATTACAACTGACAGGAAAGTAATTTAATTGTGCCGTTGCCATGGTGACGCAGGGCTCTGTTTGGGCTTAATTTACTGCCAACTGCATTCCAAGAGACTTCACGCATCATTCCTGACCAAATTTCCCTCTCTGAAGAGAAAAAAAAAAAACAATTTGAAGACACTTCACGTGTGCTGTTTGTGATAGCACTTATTACTGTAACGTAGATGCAGATGCTCTCTCTCTCTCTCTCTCTTCATTTCACTCAAAGTGTGTGTGTGTGTGTGTGTGTGTGTGTGTGTGTGTCAGGTCGGGTGTTAATATAGGTGATGAGGCTCAACAGGAAATGGTGCTCTGTCATTAGGAAGGGCTGAGACAGCGTGGAGTCGGTGAAGAAGGAAGCAGGACGATGGCCAGATTGCTGCTGTTATCAACATCTCCTTTCATCTTCTCCAAGATGGACTGAAAGAAACGCGCTACACCGCTAAAGATCGAGTGCGCTAAAAAAGACGCGTGCTTCAAGAAAGTGCATAACAACTTACCCCGCCTTAGGACACAGACATGGGCACCCATCATGCCTCAGCGCGCAAGGGCATCCGGGGTATTTCCAACAAACACACCACGGCACCATTCACATAAGTGTGTGTAATCAGTGTTGTTTCATCTCCGTATTAATCACTTTATTCTTTTGTTTCATCTTCTGTGATAAACAAAACACGCCCTCATACTGTGAACTGTGTCATATCACTGATAATACTCGACACTGACAGTACGAGAGCACAGGTATAGATTAAAGGTGCAGTGATTTTGGGCCTGAGTCTGAGGCTGAAGGCATTTAGATGTTACATCAGAACAAATGAATAGCCACATCCCTTCAACATTCATTCATTCATTCACCTTCTATACTGTTTATTGTGTTTACAGGGTCAGGGAGGGCCTGGAGCCTAATCCAGGAGACTGAGGACACCAGGCCACCCTGGGCCAATCCATTGCAGAGCACACACACACACACACACACACACACACACACACACACTAAACACTACCTTTGGAGAAACAACTGTCTCTAAACAGACACTGAGATCTGATTAAAAAATATCCTAATCACATTTAAATAAAGAAAATTCGCACAGATATGACTAACTGTGAAGATGTGTTTAAGTACTTCAAACTTTTTTCCTTATATAAAGTGCTAGCAAGAGCTCTGTTTTTGTGCTGGAATTAAAAAAGAAACCCTTTGTGCTCATTCTGCATGCCACTGTAGCTGTAACAAGGATTTTACCAGCCTTTGCTATGTGGGTGAAGAAACTAGCCTAGTGTTCACTGTAGATTAGATTCATTATCCTCAGTAATGCAGATGGAATTAAGATCAGTGTTGATCAGGAGATTGTTTGCTCTGGATGTTGTCGCTTTAGATGATGAGTGTTTGAGCTGCTTCGAGTGACTCGACACCTCGCGTACCAGAGAGTTCCCCAAAACATACAATACAAACACACTTATTTTTAGCTCGACTGCACCGCCGGAACTGTAACACAGTCTAAATGACGTATTTACTTTTTCATTCCCAAAGTGCTCAAAATCACTTTCCAGCTTGTTTCCAAAAACTCGAGCATGCTTTTAATTCTGGAAGCTGTGCTATGACCAAAAGGACAAATCAGCCTTAAAGATACGATTCTGAGCCTCTGGAACATCTGAATAATTTAAAATAAGATTCAAACTCTGTTGTCTGACAGGTTGCTTTGCACCGAGCTGGGAAGAAGTAAAGACGGCCACATATAACTGAACACACACGCCTGCTGTGAAGGGGCCTGTGTACACACTGACTCCACCCAGCATAATTCATTGCCGCGGCACTTCCCTGGTTAATCCGCCTCACGAAATGCTCACCATCAGCCTGTAGATGGCAGTAAAAAGGCCCAGGGCTGGCCAGCACACGGGAGTGCACTGAAATCGAGAGTGGATAATTAAGCGTGACGTTCTGTTCACAGCCCAAACACCATCTGCCTCCCTAAAACATTTGTTTGTGCTGAAGTCTGAGGTCTGTGTCGGGGGGCTGATTATCAGGATATTAATTAACAGACTTTTTTTGGAGTTAAATCCATTATGGTTCCTGCAGCTGAGGACGGTGCTTCGTTGCCATCGCCTTGGAACACGTGTCTAATAATCTGTGCACGCCTTTTAATAATCAAAGCGCATTAGGATGAATTATGCAGGGAATTAGCTTTAGGTGTCGAAAATCTTTAAGCAGCAAATACACACAAGTTGCTGGCTAAAGAAAAGTTACCAATAAAGCTTGTCGCCTGAGATGCATGTCTGCCAAAACGAATCTGCAGAGTTCTTATACAAGCTGAGATATTTAGAGAAGCAACTCCGAAGTGTATGTTCTTCCCGGGCCGAGCCCTTTCTCACTCTGGCATTTACTGAATCCATCGATCTGCTCCTCTTTTTCTGCCTGAAGATGCAGAAACGTTTGTGTACAGAGTGCATCTCCACTTAGGATTTCAGCTGTTTAATGTTTATCAGCAAGAGTTGAAGGAAACGAAGGAGTTTTTTATCAGAAGTGTATTTATATGCTGGCAGACGAGACGCAGACGTGCAGCTAGACAAACTAACAAATTCATATCACGTAGTCATCTCAGTTTATACACACTCAAGTGTTGTGCAGGAACAGAAAAATAATCAACACACTGAAGTGTTTTATTCTTCTGATCCCACAGAAATTCTCCAAAAATTACTTTTTATTCATTAAAGAACAACATAGCATACTTTTTATTTCTTTATACTTACATAAGAAAAAGCTTATGACTGTACTTGATAAACCACAAAAAAGATAAATATGGCTCCGGCACTGGAGACTCATTCCATAATTGTCCATTAAACATCTCTTCACCTTTACATATTTCTTAATCTGTGAGGACATGAGGGGCCGTATACTAGGGTTGCGCGATAATGCCCATTGTCATATCGTCCTATCGTCAGCCTGTAAGATCGCCGATACACGATAGTATCGGGGGGGGCCCGCTGATGTCACGCAGGCAGTTTGCAGACTTTGCTCGAAGGTTGTGCCAGCGAGCAAAATCTGAAATCACGTCTTACTTACAAGAGGAAGTAATTGATGGTGATGACAAGCCACTGGACTGGT
>JAOTRS010000002.1:2817783-2831764 GCA_028565755.1 Dinotopterus cunningtoni
CCTCAGTACCCTTCCACAGAGATAGCAGCATGGCCCCCTCACATGCGCGTGCACACACACACACACACACACACACAAACAAACACGCTCCGGATGACCCCGGGAGCCCACGGATCACAGCAAGCAACCCACAATAAGCAGTCAACAATAAAGACCTTTGAATCCTGATCTTCTCCTGATTGGACGCCTCCTCATGAGCTCCAGCTCCAAAGTGTTTAAATCCCACGGGTTAATCCGTCCATTCCACAGACTCAGGATTGTAGCAGGGAGCACAGTGGGCTTGAACATTCACTCCGCTCCTCTCTCCTCCTTCTGTCTCTGTGTGTGTCTCAGTCTGTCCCCTCCTTCTCTCTCTGCACTCTGTGCTCCTGTCTCGCTCCGCTCTGGAACTACAGGAGCCTGAAGAGGAGGGCAGCAGCAGCAGCAGCAGCAGCGGCGGCGGATCTCTGGGTCCTAGTGCCTCATGGGTTCAGTGAAAGGACGGCATTGTTCCTGTTGTGTGTGTGCGTGTGTGTGTGAGACCCTCAGCGACGCTCCTCAGACAACCGAACCCCAGAGTGCTGTAGCAGTGCGCTGGAACATAGCTAAGATCACTAATTCTTTTTTTAATTATTATTTTTATTTACTTGAAGGTCCACACTTTGGTACTAATTTAGGCAAATTCTCATTATCATTTAACTTATTGTCAATGATCTCATTCTCAATTCATTTACTAATTACGTCTAATTTTACCAGAAATCACAGGCATGTCTGCTGAACATTAAAGGACACCTATTATTCAAAATTCACTTTTTAATCAGGTTTAGAGCGGCAGTCAGGTCTCCAGTGTCCGTGTACAAAAAACATGATGACAAAAAACATCTCCTGTTTTTTGTTCTATTTTTTATTATTTTTGATGTTTAAACAAGCTTATTAGATTCCCCCTAATGTGAACTCATCTAAGAAGAGCTCCTGCCTTGGCCTGTTCTCTGGATGGGTGTGGCTCAGCCGTAGCTCATTCACATAGACACTGAAACATGTGACGGAGGGGTGAATTAAAGAGAGTATGAGGTTAAAAATGCATTATCTGAAGGTTAGTTTAGCTGGAGCACTAACACACACACACACACACACACACACTGTGGTTGCTCTGAGACTCATGTTAGGTCAATTATGGGACCTTTAATTTTGCATACAAAAGGCTGTCCAACCGCACAGCTGATCTGGGTGTGGCTTCTTTCTGTCAGACTTAATAAAGCATAGCTCAGATCCACAAAAATTCCAAGGTGTAACATGGAAATGTTTTATTGCTGATTTTTTATTGTTGCTTTATTTTATTAAAGGAGCAGTTTGTAATGTTTAGACACCCCTGCTGGCTGTGAGGAGAACTGTGATTAAAGCAAAAACACTGACCAGACTTCCTGTTTCCCCAGATGTTCCCATCCCTTCCGTAGAAACACCACTGCTTTATAATTGGGGAAACGGGGAGGACCTGTGTAGTTTTGTTTTTGATCAGAGGTGGAGCTAATTTCTGGGCTTGATTATTTTTTTTAATGGCATAAATGGAAACTAAACAAGTATAAAGCAGTTTTTTCCCAAGCTATCGTCGTAATTGTGTTATTATTACAAGTTTATAAACACTTTCAAAAACAAACTTTAAACTTTAAAAAGTTGCGATTTGCCACTTAAAAGAAAATAGTGAAGGAAAGCAGATATGTGAATATGTGAAAGCAGAAATAAAACTTGCAAAAATATTATTTGATCATTAAGAGAGTGCATAATGAAATTTTAGGAGTACAAGAATATTGTCTAAGCAAAGCTACATTTTTATGCTCTTTGCCTTCAAAAACATAAATCAGGAGCGTAATTTAGTGTCATAACACTGCCACTAAAACAGCCTGCTACACAATGCTAAATGTGCTAAATGTGCTAAATGTGTATATTGCATGTTTTAGTAAAGCCCTGATTATTTGCAGCGCTTTAATAAAAAAGCTATCCTGGAAGCTAATTGTGCCTGTGGAAAAAAAATCCTATTTTAAAAACATTGCTCTGTTAGAATGATTGTATTTCCTGCCTGTTGTAAAGGGTTTGTTACCAGAAGCAGAGGCGAGCAGATCATTATTAGCGATGAAGCCATTAGGGAGTGTGCAGCTACTGCAGGCGAGTCTATAAATACCACAAGCAACAGAAAAGTGCAGGCGGAGAAACGAGCGAGGGAAAACTCGGGCTGTCTGAATCTGTCAGGAGGATTGTGCTTAAGGCTTCCGGTCACACCATCACCGGCTCCTCACCTCTGCGGGGTGCAATTTTACACTTTTACAGAACTTATAACTGCTTTTCACACGCAGTACAATGTGCATAAATAACTGGTTCAATTGTAGGTAAAAAAAAAAATTAACCAAAAAGAAGAATTTGCAGGCTAAAGCCTGATGTTATTTAAGTGGCCAGCTGACCCACGACAGTGAGTGCATTCAAATCAGTATATTTCCCAATTTGGCAGATATTAACATTCAATAACAGTTCAGTTGCCAAAACTGTCGGGCCTCTAAACCCTGCCAACATCATTACGCCATCTCACCCGTCATCCAGATACACAGGTGGCACACTAGGTCCTGCCTGTGTCCTGCATCACCAGGAATAAAATGCTAAAATTTCTGCCTGTTCCTCACTCAGCTCAAATAACAGAACCATTTAAAGGCACTTTTTCTAAAAACGTGTCTTACATTTCGACAAGAGAGAGAGAGAGAAAAATCTCCAGCACAAAATCAATACCCCTCTTTGAAATTCATAAGTAATGTAACGCTAGCTGAGCTATGACACGTGCGCTCTGGGTGAATAAAGCGATCGAAAATCAGTTGCTGTCCCTGGAAATAAGAAACATAGGCAATTTATTAGACTGCTGACCTGCCAGAGGTGGCACATGGCACACTGAGTTTTATACCAGCACTGCTGAACTGAATGAGGTGTGTCTGCGTTCCTCACAGGTCTCTCATGGACAGAACTCGGAGCTCGCGATAGTTACAGCTCCAAATTTTTTGTCTATTAATATAAAGCCATTATACAGAACAGGCCTCGTAATTACTTCCATCCACCAACATTCTGTTTACATCTTATCGATGTTTATGTTGCAGGTCAGTATGATCCTTTTAACTTTGTGTGCACAATACCGACATAGACCTACCTAGCTAGATAATTAACTTTTTTTTTTTTGTGAAGAGACCATGTATGGAAGGAGTCTCTAGTGTCAGAGATAAAGCTATAACTGTTAGTTTTCTTTCCTCAGGACAGGAGTTCTTTGTGGTTTCTCACTAACATGGCAAGCTATGTTTTTTGTTTCATTACCTTAAAGAGACAGATTAAAGAAAAGCTGGAGAAGGAATAACTGTTAATAGCTGCTATAAATTAACAACCGGAACTAACTCATTTAGCTGCCTTAAAATATGGCTGTATAGCATAATTTTTAATGTTGCTTTGGAGGTTATCAGTGGTACTGAGGTCTGTGGATGCGAATTTGGCTGGTAAGTAAAATTTCACCCCAGACACGAAATGTCAGGTCAGTGTCAAGTGGAAGAAAATATTACCAGTTTATGTTAGCCCATGTTTTAGAAAGGTATGTAATCCCGCATCACTCGTCCCTATCATAGTCATCATCTTCTCTCACACACTTTTATAAAAGCCGCTGAAAAACAAACCACAGATGAAAGTCTCTACCATACCATATCATAAGCGTGTATACATGTACACGCCTGGTGCAATCAAAAGATTAGAAATATGCAGTTTAAATTCAATTTAAAGCACTTAATGGAAAAAAATAAACGTTTGTGTGCAAGCTGGGCAGGTTTGTAACAGTGATCACACTGAACCCGAGGACATGAAGAGGGTGAGAACAAACTTCTAATTTTACTTTTAATAAGCTTGCCCTGCTATACCAAAAAAAGGGGGAAAAACATACTAGAGACTGTGACACGTTATAGAAGCACAATGTAAAGAAAACGTGACACAAAACGACCACAAAATTTGACACTGAATAACAAGAAACGTCACTGCTGTTGTTGTGTTAATGAGATGCTGATTTGTGACACAAACTCTACAATCTATTTCTAACCGACTCTGACTCTGATTTAGGATTTTTTTTTTTTACACAGAACGGATGTTTTATTGTCTTCAAAGAAACTCCTAACAGGAAATTACACTGAGGTTCTTACAGGAACTGCACCATGTTCCTTAAAATATTATGACAAAATACAAGGAAACACATGCACACACACACACACACACACACACACACACACACACACAGGACACTTTTGTCATCAAAATGCTTGAAATGGAGTTAAATTGGATGAGTAAATGTGTATCAAATGCTAGCAAAATGTGTTTAGAAGCAAAGCCAAGCAGTGGAAAGGTGGCAGTGATGATAGCTTGTCCTTACATTGTCTCTCATAAGGTGGGAGAAAAAGTGACCTCACATACTTTAAATGAATTTGCTTTCACACTTAGTGTTATATTTCATTCCTCTGAGTTTTAGTGATTCATGTAGTATCATTCCACAATCCTAATATTAATTCATGGTTAACTAATTTATAACAGCAGGTGTATAATGTGTTGATGTGCTCGTTGGTATACTTTATTGTTTCTACAGTAACAGGTCATTTACAAAAACGAATACAGCTGATACTTGACCTAAACGTTGATATAGTAAAGTTTTCTGTGATGAGGCATTAATGAAAGGAGAATCCAGTGTCAGTAACATCGGCAGGTTAGGGTTAGGGTTAGTTAGGGTTAGTAACCCTACCATACCTTAACCCTATGATGAACGTGTTAATAAGAAATAGCTTGTTTCGTGGACGGTTTCAAAAATATTAAAAGTATCTCTAGTTAGACAAAAGTTAAAAAAAGATTTTTAAAAATGCAGCTGTGAGCAAATCGTTGCATTACAAAGGAACTAACACACTACAAGACCTTTGAGCTGTTATTACACTATCATTGATTAATTTCCTCTAACAACACACAGCGTGTTTTTATTCATTACATAACTAAACCTGTCAGAACAACATTACCATAAGAAACATTTCCATTACTAATCCTGTGCTTCCTGCTTTTGCACACCATATTTACTGACATCACATACCAACACTGTTGTGTAATATTAGCATTGGTTGTAAATTTAATTCAAACTCCCATCTGTATAAGTGCGATCAACTAGACACGCTGAGTTAACAGATTTACATTAATGTTTTTAGAGTTTAGTGGTACTTTAAAAAAAAAAGCTAGGAGTTACTGGTATTTTCCACATGCATCACCATTTTATTAACACCGTCTGTGTGGAAATAACCCAGTAAAGCATGCATGAGAGTCATCTATAATTGATATGAGTGCTGAAAAAGCTGAGCTGCGAATCCCCCGGCTGGGACATGTCGATGGGTAAGTTGCCTCACACCACGAGCCAAAATGCTCTTTCAGGGAGGAACACGCCGCCAGATCATACGTGTAATGGGACTCGAGAGACAATAGGCATTATTCTAATCTACTGAGCTCTGGGATTTTTAATACACATCCAAGACAAAATGAGAAGGCAAGGAGAACAGTGTCAGTGTTTTTTTTTTACTCTCTGTGAGGATGTGAGTAAAGAGCAGGCAAGCGGGGTGATGGATCTAACACATCTGTGAACTGGGAAAAAATAAAAAATAAAAAAATCAATCACCGTAATGGCTGACGGTTTTGCTACGATACCCGGAAGAACCCAACATTAATGCATTATCCAAACAATAAATTCGTTTGCATTAAAATTCTCAGAACGCTATCGTTGCAATCTCTCCATCCATCTGTCTTAGATAATACGGCAGAGGAAGAACGGTATTAACTGCTGTCGGGATTGAGATGTCCTCGCCGTAATGAGACACACTAGTGCAGAGGAAATAAACCAGCCATGGATTCCTTATGCTCTCACACCATCTCAGGCTTCAGACTCCTAAGGCCTGTAAAACGTTTGTAATGGTTCTGTGAATATCCAGTGAGTCTTCCACACCAGCACGTCCTGACGCAGTTTCTGGCCAAGCCTATCCACTGTTCTCTCTGAGCACTCCGAGTGCACATGTAGTGCAGATGGCGTTATTTGTCCAGATTCTCACCCAGCTAATGGACTAAAGCCCAAGTGGGTCATTTGCGCTGAGAAATATCAAGCCTTTCATCCACTCGACCCTCATACGCAGCCTACGGTCACCTTTAGTACTGCAATGTCAACAGCCTGCCACAGGCGTTTTGGCACAAGGACGCAGTAGAGTTAATGGAGCGAGTTTGAATATGTGAGGCAAAACCAAGATTCAGCAGTGAGCAGCAGCAGAGTGGAACAGCTCATTTGTCTTCTCATTTAGTTGTGATACCGGTGTGTCATTCTGGTGCGGCTATACTGAATACAGACCTGGGATAAAACTTTTATTCTGGCTCATTTGCAGTCCAGTTGTCTCACTTGAAGTGTGTATATAGATACAGCAGTCTGAATGGGACCATGGTGTGTCACGATTTGACTCCTGATTGAAAGTGCTGTATTCGTAGATATGAGCTGCTGAACAAAACCAAAGCACAGGGCTGTAACACTGCACTTGATGCCATGTGCACTTGAGGTTTGGATTACCATCACTGTTTCACACCAGTAAAGAAAGAGATTTAGGAGGATGCTGCTAGATCTACACACACTTAGACAAATGATTTTTGTTTGTTTAATTATGGTCTTCATGAAACCAAACCTAAAGAATAAATTTCACTCTAATTTAGATTCGCACAGAGAGTACACTTATACATGTGTTCATAATCAGGTACAGACTTTACCTCCATCTCTTCTGCTGTTCTCTTCCACATGGATGGCAGTGGTGTCTGTTCTGCTCACACAGTCTAGCTACCAGTTTACGCATTTTGTACCACTTTCAGGATTTGACGTTATATCTAGTCTTGGCAATCTGTACCCTGCATTTCCTAGATCCTCTACAGAGCATTTCAGGTAGTTTAATACCAGGAACTACACTGCTTTGGTACTGCTTGGGATTCTATGCTAAGATGATCATTTGCTAGTTTTTGTTCAGTTCTGGAGCCAGCAGCACAAAGCAGTAGTGAACTGTCCACAATCCTTCTTTATTGCTTCCTTGCCAGTTGCAGGAGCTGTGTCCTCAGTAAACAGGTACAAAATACCCCACTACACCTGACACATTTCTGACTAGTACTTGCTCTTTGAAATAAACTGAATAAGAAATGAGAAATGCCGGCGTGGTTTTTACGTAAGCTGACACACCTGCACAGATGATTAAAACTGTTAAAATGTCCCTTAGAGTTTGGACCATGATGTACACTTTTTATTGTTTGTATTTAAAAATGCTAATAATTATCCCCCCCCCCCCTTTTTTGCTACACTTGCAATAAAATGAATGTAAATTAATTCTACACACAATTTGTATCATTATTTTATCATTTTTAGAATTATATTTATAGTTGTCCCTTTAACTCTGTACTAGACAGTGTTTTTGTACAACTGTGTATAAATATTTGAATACAGATCTTACGACACAACAAATCAGACTTTTTTCAGTTGTGTGTTAGAACACCCTGTCGATGAGCAACAGAATGTCAAGACTAAGGTAAAATAAATATTTTCAGCATGGCTGCTTCATATTAACTGAAAAACAAACGCTTCAGGCCAGAGAGGTCAAAACGACCAGCAGGCTGAGTAAATCAAACACAACAGAAAAAAGTGCCAGGAGAGCAAGTCAAATAAAACACTGACCCAAACCTGTTGCAGCGGCAACGTGCTCTTCAGGGACAACATTTTGGCATGGTGCGTGCACAATCATTACCGTTCCTGCTCACCCTGATCGGTTCACGTTGTTGGACCAAAACCAACAGCAGATTAAAGTACAAATGAGAGGAAAGGAGAGTCTATTCTCTGTGCAATGTCACATTTCCCATGTGTAATGTAAGTGAGAGATAACGCTGAACAAAGCGCATGATAACAGAAAATAACGGACAAGCAGGAGGTTATTTTCTGCCGTTTCCTCCGCCATGGTCTTTATTTTCTATTATTGGGACGCACCGTTATCTCACTTACACCCTGACTGCTTAACGTTGTTTAAACAAATTGATGCTTTTTAGCTATTTTGCTTCCATGTAGCTGGATAATATAACAACAGTGCTTCATTTTATTTCATTAACTAGCTTTCAAGGCTACAAATGTTGTTACTATGGTTACATATAAACAGACATTTTTATGACCTGCATGTTCTTGCTTTTAATGAGATTTAGTTTTAGTCTAAGAAGCATAGCTACAGGCCTAACTGTTGAAAAATCATCAAAATCCTCTGACCACGAACCCACCGTGACACAATGACATCACAACGAAAGAGACGGTCCAGTTCAAGCCCAATCTCAGGCATTCCTCTCATATTAATACAGCCTACATCAGCAATGTGTTTAATATGAGAAAAAAAAAAAGGCCTCATAAAAGTCACTCGATCCCACTGAGAAAGAAAAAGCGTTCAGCCACTGCCTGCACACCAACAGGGCTGTCTCTATGGCAACCAAACTCTTTCTCCTCTGCTGTTACACGTCTGGATGTTTACTGTCAGTATAATCTGCTCAGTGTGTCAGCAACAAATTATCATATTAACATGCTCTAAATACTAAGAGAAAAATATGCACTGATTTAACACTGTCTGAGCGCATGCCAGCGTCATCATGGCTTCCCTCATCGATTTCCTGCAAATCATATTGAGAGGCAGCATTATTGGGGCCGTAGCCTGTGTGCTGTTGCTACCGTGCGTGTCGATTTTCATGGCCTGGAGTTAAAGGGATAGATTTTCATCACATTTTCACATTTATGAAGATTGGCCTTGTGCCAACAGCGAGCCAGTCATTCTGATAAGTACAGCTTCATAGGTTGGCTCGTCCATTTTCAAATCTATTTCATTATTTTCATCATTTTTGCTCAAAGCCATGTCTTGCCTGTTTCTCATCACTGCCTACATGTGAGGCATTTTTAACAGGACACGACTTTTCCACTTCTTTAACTCCTTTGAATGTCTGATTCATTTATGCCTGGGGCAAACCGGTTCCTTTTAAAAGTGGGCCAAAAGCAGGGGGCCAAGCACGATTCTGCTGTCCAACTAGAGCTGGCGAAAAGACAAGCAGGATTAACAACATAGCATAACACTTTATCCTACGTGTTTCTGAAGTCAGGATCCTCACATGGGTCTGTAGGAGTCTTCACAAAGCACTGACCCCATCTTATTGATTAGCATTATATATGGTTATCTGCCTCTTCATGCCTTTATCGCGCTGCTCGCTCACCCGCTCACTCGCTGCTGGTCCTTCTACAGACTGTGCCATGGTGTGTTGGGATGAGAGTCACAGTTGGTTCATTTTAGCTTTGGAACCAGCTCGCTTGTAAATGTGTTTTGCATTGGGCTGCTACTGCTGTGCATCTCTGTTTCATTTCATTCTTTTTCATAATTCTGTCCAGAGTCAATTTAACTGTTGAGTCTCCTCTCTCATACAACACCTAAACTTCTGTATTTTTCATTAAGCATGGACCCTTTTCTGTAATAACGGGTTGTATAGCTATTAATTTTTAACTATTATCTATTTAGAAAAGACGGCCAAACCAAATAACTCTTTGTGTTGCTAACCCCAAGGAGGACGATCTCCAGGTACAAAGAATCCTTTTTACATTTCTCCAACCAAAATTAGCTTTTTAGCACAAAAAGATATTGTACGTGAATAATAATAAAATAATTCATGATGCAGGGGTGCTTTACCATCCTGAAGTCCTGTAGTGCTTTATTTCTTTTACAAACACAGAAAGTTGCACTTAGAGCTAATTACACCTTGATTTCTGTTTTTATGGCACCTCAGTAGGAACTAATCCCTGACATTTATCCAATCAGGACAATGTCAGAGATTTAGAAAGTAGCATTCAGGCATTGTAGATTTCAGAATACTGAAAGCAGGACCTGTATTCATTTGAAATCGCTGACTATACTTTTAATAAAAGTGCTGCATATTGCACTTTAACTGAAAGGTCCTTTTTGCTGCGGTGTGCTGAGTCAAATATACTCCACAAATATAGTCACAGGTTGAGTTCCCTTTATTAACCTCAAAACATTCCTGCTTTACTCCGGGACAATGCTCACTAATTATATTTTACTCACTATAGGACTGAAGAGCACCCTAAAATCAATCTGCATGCAAATGACCTGAGAACACTCTGATTTCTCCTTTTTCATTTGTCTTTTTTTTCTTTTATTAAAAAAAAGAGGTGAATCTTATTATGTCTCAGCTGACTTGTTCATTTTTTCAAGTCTTTCACTTCCCACCAGACGGTGCTCGCATTTATGTCTCCTGAGTAGTTTGTCCATTTGTCTGTGTCACCATTTTTGTCAACTGCAGTAAAGAGTAGGCCGGTTAATCTTCCAGTTCAGCTGGAACATGGACACTGGTAATTAGTAGGCTCCTGCACCATGAATCACTAACCAGTAGACAAACCGCAGAGAGTGGACAGACAAGCCGAATCAATCGGTACTGGTGTCCCATTCGTAGGGTCATGTAGTGGAATTAATATAATTGACCTTTGGCAGAAAACTGACAACATGCTAAAGTGCTGAGGAGCAGCCAAGTCACACATCATTAATGCTGACTGGAACAGCGGCGTTGCCCTGTTCATCTCTGTGACATTGTGTAGGAAACTGTTCTCACTACTAGATAGCTGCTAGACTAATATTCTCAGAGAAGATTCATTTGTAGCTCACAAAATTTTAAGTGCAGTTTGTCTTTTTTAAATGATATAACATTATTATAACGAGTCATTAAATGTATGTATTGTTTCATTTCAGTGGGTCAGAGCACAGAAAAACAAGACAGGTACATAAAGGCATATGATTACATAAGTAATTTCATCAAGCATGAGAAGAGTGAACAAGACTTCACAAACATGCAAAACCTTACAAAACAGGCCAATAGGAACAGACAACAAACCGATGACAGGAGAGGGGTGGAATCAGGACTGGAACAAAAGACAAACTATTGGCACTTGGTGGTTGCTGAGGTGAAACACACTGCCTTTTAGAAATAGATATCTTCATCAGGAGGAAAATAATATTCAAAGCAAATATCTCTTGGACACATTTAGTGAGGAAATAAACCAGAATAAAGCAAAGGCTAGCAGTCTACACTAGCATTCCTCTTGCTTTAAACTGAACATTTACTGCTTATACAGTACCTTGTAAGTAATCTCTTAAAGTAAAGACAGATGCAGAGCTAATTTCTACCCAAACCCATGTCACAATATTGCAAATCATAGTAACTTTGTATTTGGTAACTTTGATCTAGGAAACCGAACATTACATACTGCAGCTTTAAATCCCAAAGCTCTGCGCTGCTGAGTTACGGCTTCGCCTGCATGTGGGGAGATATTTCTGCCTGCAGAGTAAATACAATATCTGGAAATAGTAACGAGTTCACGAGGCAAAAAAAATCACAACAACTCCACAATGAATATCTTTCATAAAGTCTTTTGAGCAAGTGTTAAACTAGTGTACAGGAACAGTGTGTCCTTGAGCCCGCATGAATTGAACGCGCTCGCTGTGTGAATAAATACACGGCATGAAATAATGAATGAGCTGTACAAATCTGATGAATGAAAGACCTTCACCTTTGCAGAGGAAATTACTCTTCTCCCTCTCCAAACAGACAGAGAAGTGGCTAAATAAAAATGTCTTAACCAGCCTTTTTTCCTCACCGTACCTGTAATTATGTATTAGGGCTTGAAAAAGCAGGCAGTGCCTTTTCCTGCGCTGGCGTATTAAAGGCCGATAAGAGGTTCTTAGAAGCTGCCGGTGCCATTTACCCGGCGAACTGTATTACTGTAATATGGATATCAAGAGGTCATGCTCTGTTTGCACATATAATTACAGCTCTGACTTGCACCGAGTCATGATAAAGTGAAAGCATGTAATGGGGGGATCAAGTGCCTGGGTGCTACAGGCTTCGTCCTAAAAATCTCACCTGCAGAGGACATGGTGTTCCCTCAGAGTATCACACAACAGCCTCTTAAAGATGATACAAGATGCCACCCCATTAACCGTGACTTCAAAGAGTAATTGGCTCATTAATGCAACTTCAAAGACTAATCAGCGGTAAATTCTTAACTGACTGATGATATATGCGCCTTTTTCCTCCCACACGAATCAGACAAATTAATTAATCATCTAGAAATAATGATCATCCAGATCAATAATGATCAACTCATCGCTACATGCTGCCAACTGATTCACTCCGTACTCAATGCATTAACATGCTCACTAACGACACGATCGTTATCTGATTCTTCAATTACCAGATAAACAATAAACAAAATACATGTAATAGCAGCTGATACCAGATTTTATCCCATAGCACTATTCTGTATTCTGGTTGGTGGGAAAGTGTTGATTAATTTTCTGCAAGAGCAGCTGTGACAGCATTGCAGCTAAGGTTGATACGAATACACGCATTCAAATATATTTCTTTTCATTTCTATAAAAACAACTGTTTAGAAAAAAAACATCATTGTTGATACAGTGAAGGTTTGCTGTAGGGAGATGTTTATGAGTCCTTTATGAAAGGAGTCTCCAGTGCCAGGA
Source organism: Dinotopterus cunningtoni (assembly GCA_028565755.1). Classification (NCBI taxonomy): domain Eukaryota; kingdom Metazoa; phylum Chordata; class Actinopteri; order Siluriformes; family Clariidae; genus Dinotopterus; species Dinotopterus cunningtoni. Next base: position 2,830,425 of record JAOTRS010000002.1, read on the forward strand.
GGAGAGCAGTATGTTTAGAGTGGAGTTCATGCTTTGCAGTTTGTTTTTTCCCCCCTTTTTTCAAGAGAGAGAATAAAGAGAGGCTGGTAAGGGAACAAATATTTATCACTGCTATAACCTGAGTGCCAACAAGAACCAATTGCTTTCTTGAACACTTAGGCATATATAGTAGTATATATACTAGTTAGGCATATATTTAAGTGATAATATATATTTTGTAGAGTGGTAGAGTTTTCTCACTGGCATACTGACTTCCAGAATCAGATTTTGTACAAGTTAGCATATTTATTATATTTTAGAACAAATGCTGACTCCTTGGCGATTTAAAGCATTATTTTAAATATTGTCACTTCTAGGACCTTTAAAATATACAGTACATTTAGCTAAAGATTAGAAATGGATTTTTTTATATTGATAATATGCATAAATATTACACAATATCATTAAATTCCTAATCTTTCACTAAAAAATCTGTATAAAGTGAGAAATAAAGTTTCACGGTGACATCCAGAGTAACGATCTTTATTGACAATAATAACAGCTCTCACTCTACTAGTTTGGTCCTGGAAGTTGATCTGATTTAAACCTGGAAATAACAACGAATAATGTTTAATTATTCATTTTAACCTCCTTAAACCATGAAATTAAAATAAAAAAGGTTTGACTTATTGCTATTTGGTGTGTGCTTGCCTCAGGTACTGAGAACTTTATGAGGCGTCTGACTTTTTCGGCTGTGTGGCAGAGCGTGAATAAATCCGACGCAGTTCCCCTGGAATCCTTTCCATTACATTGGAGCTCTTGTGCAGCTAAATTCAGCTTAAGGCCTTAAGACAGAGAAATGTATCTATAAATCATGTTTAATAAGCTCCCTGTAGGAAGATCGATATACCCGTTGCACCTCAGAACTTCAGAGTCACACTTAACATTTGTCAGTGACGACTGCTCCCTGAGTAACATTTGTTCAGAAGAGATATTTTAAAACAGAGGTATGAAAAGGGAACATGCCGATTTATCAGTTATCACTATTTCCTTTTCTTATCCATCTCTATCTAATAGATAGCAGTATATCCTAAATAAAAAAAAAAAAATTTGAATCCAATCTGCAAAATTTTGTATGGGTCGGGGTAAGAGTTCATAGTTTTACTTAGAAATTTGTTTATAGGAAAATATAAATCAAATCCAACCACACTGACCTCAAATGTGATCATGTTTGAAAGAATCTAATTCTGAGGAGAGATAATAAGAGTCTAGGAAAAGTTTCAGGTATATTTGATTCTTCCTGGCACACGAATTAGTCGTTATACTTTATATAGCAGTATTTTATATAGCAATATATTAGC
>JAOTRS010000002.1:2883202-2899239 GCA_028565755.1 Dinotopterus cunningtoni
GATCTTATAAAACATTTTTGCTTGCAAAAAAAATTTGGTTATCCTTTTTAATATTTTTAATATACAACTTTAAAATGTTAATAATTGATACCCTTTGATATAATTATTTGTGATTTCTTAATATTAACCAGCAAAGGTAAAACTAATGTTACCTTAGATTAAGCATATTAAATCAGTTTTATAATCATGTGATTGATTTGGGCTGGATTTAAAGGCTTATTAAGGTCTGTCATTTGCTATTAAGATTTCTTTTTTTTTATTTACCCACTGTGCAATGAATAAAAGTAATATCTTAATTTTAGCAATATTTTAGCAATTTCTGAAGCTAATCTATATACAGAGTATCTCTTTATCTAACAATTACTTCTTTAACTAATGTTAACATTAGTATAAAGTATACACAGACAGGTTTGCTATGTAGAACATATGCTTTGACATAAAATCCCACACAGTACTGAGCTGGTGTGGTAACAGGTAGGAAGGAGATAAGTCAATAAGGTGTATGTGTCTGCTTTGATGGAGAGATGTGGCCTGCATGAGAAAATGACAGGTTCTCTGGCAGTGCCAAGCACTCTCCATCACTGGGCACACTGCCACGTCAACTCAGGATGGCGGCAGCACACTTAAGCGTGCTTTTCCCCTCAATTTGTTCCCATTGAAGACAAGGACGCGGTGACAGCACTGACGGAGCCTTCAAACACCTCACACAGCTGCGGCAGGCGAGCTAAAGACAGCGAAGGGCTCGATGGCGTTGGCGTGCTGTCAGATCCTTCACGCACGGAAAACCCAGACAGAGGTTTTAAGCTAAGTTGGCAGAGGAACAAAGGCAATCTATCCTGGAGCTGATGGAGTTATTGAGACGTGTTGCAGCGATATAAACTTTGAACTAAACTGATTTTCTGGCAGTGATGGCTCTAATGCTGATCTCTTTTTAATGCATTCATGTGCAGTGACAGATTCTGATTAGAAAGGAAATGATCACAGTAGTATTTAAGAGGAACACCCTGTAAATTTCTGATGCCATCCTGAAGTACTGTAATATTTTATTCTTTTGATACCACAACAAGTAAAGACTCATTACAGAACAAAACATTGTGGTATTATCCATTATTAATTATACTTAGCTAAATTAGTTCCTGTTCTCACTCACATTAGAACATCTATAAATACAATACATATGATACATAATCGCCTCTGTAAATTTTTACTTGTAGCGAGAGCCTTAATATAAACCTGGGATTTGCAGTTTCACTTCTCTCAGAGCTGCTGTTATAGAAAATATATTCAACAAAATGAATTTGTTTATAAAACAAAGTAAACAACCCTTCAACAAGTTTAACAGCGGTCCTGGTAAGCATCATCTTGATATTCTACTATAGTGCCATTTTTACATCACAATGGACTAAAAAGATGCTGTCCAAGAAAGAAGCTCCTGCTACAAAATCCACACGTTCAAGCTCAACTAAAAATTGCATCTGCCAACATGGACAGAGAAAGAAGGCTTCTGAATTAAAGTTCTGACCAGAGCTATGTTCAGAAGAGTAAAGGTGAGTCACCGAATCCCATGAACACTGTAGAGGCTGTTAAGCATGATGGTGGTAACATCCTGCTCTAGGGCTATGTTACTGCCAGTTGAACTGGTGCATTTCACAAAGTGGACGGAATTATGATGAAAGAGGAGAACCTCAATTCATCAACTAGACAGAAAAAAAAACCTGTTCCAACACAGAAATGACCCCAAACACACAACAAATCTGTGTGTAGAATGGGTAAACAAGGCTACCTTTAAGGACTCTGAGTCTCAAACATATTGAACATTTGAGGATATTGCTAAGGCATGTATCAGGTGTATTGTATATATATTTTTGTCCATTTACTGTATGTATAATTTTGACCATGTCTTAATTTCAGAAAATACATCAAAACTCATAAATCCTTGGGGTTTTCTTTTTTTTTAAATATTAGTTGTTGTACAATTATTTTGCCCCAGAAAAAGACTAGTTCAAGAGATTACAACCCAATATTGGCTTGACCTTTATGTTCATGAGTGTGTGTAAACGTCTGACTGTACAACATCCTATAACAGTGAGCAAGTTCCTGTTGTTCAGTAAAAACTTTTCTTGCACAGGTAAAATTAGTATACACTGATTTTTGTTTGCTGACAAAAAGTTGCTAAAAGTCTCATCACCAAAGTTCGGCACAGACACCTAATTCACCATTCTTAAATGAGCTCATTTTCAGGTCACTGATAATTTAAAGAAAGGATGAATAAACTCTTGCAAAGTAATTTGGCCCTTCAGATGAATTTGATGGTTCACTAGCAATCTCATTTCAAATCAACACCCACCTGAAACAAGCTTCAGTAATTGATGATAATCACTTTTCTTTCATATAGATTTAAAGGAACAGTCAGTCCTTGTAGATGTTACCTGAAGCTTGACTGGATAGATGTCACGTTCTCATGTGATCTAACCTTCAATCTTCAGAAAGATGCAGTATTGATGGCTAAGCTACAGTATAACAAGTTTAGAACATTTTAAAGTTAAGCCACAAGTGAGTATTAAGCCACTTCCAGAGGGGACAAAGCAAAGACGTAACAAAGGTCGGCTTTGCAGTGCATAAATACACCCATGCACTTCTTTAGCAACAGTCAGTTAGGTTAATTAAATGAAAAAATATCCCTGGGCTTTCCATCCAGATTAAATCATTCTCACCTGATTCTCTTCTTCTAATTCGTGGAGATTATTTCAGCATTAAAATTAAATTACTTAATTACACACAATTCTGATAAAATATCCAACAATCATTTCCTGAGAAGGACAGGGACAATCTACTGAAATGGCACAACCTAGGTCACCCCCCTGTTTTCCTCCCAAAACTCTTTCATTCCAAACGCATTTAATTTCAGATAATGACTTAGAATACAAACATATAGTTAGAATACAAACTACTTAAAGAATGCAATACTCAAAGACATGCATGAGTTTTCTTGCAGCCTAAATAAGAAGAGAAAGTTTTTGCACACAGGCCTGTACAAAGAACACACACAACCTATTGACTTTTGAAAAATGTAAAGATCACAAACAGGCTGTTTGAGTGAGCGAGAGCTGGAGAGACAGAGCACCCACTAATCTCAAAGTGAAAAGCTTCATAAGCGCATTGGAGGAATACTACATCTACCACAGTACAAATAAAGCACATGATAATATCAAACTCATTATTTAGCTATTATTATTTTTTAAGGGTAAAAATTGGCTAAAAGACGAAATTGAGTTGTTATTTAACGATTAAAAATCAGTAATCGCGATATGGTGAATGTCTTTAACAAGTGATAACGTCTCAGTTTTTCGTCAAATTTTTGGTTTGTACATGCACACAGTCTCCAATGTCTAATTCATGTGCTTTGTAACAGTAAATAGTATAATCACTTTTATAATTATCTATGACAAGCCGTTATGGTTCATAATATTTATAATAAATATGCTATCCAGGAACGTTCAGTGTCAGTTTGCCTAGTGCATTATGCTAAGTCCGATTTTTAGCCCTTACAACAGTAACAAGTACTTAATTAAGACATGGTCAAAATTATACATAAATGGTCAAAATAATGCTTTTAACGCATTTACAATTTTTTTTTTCATATCAATTCAGAGCACTAACTTGCTGCAGCAATAAGAATGTTTTAAAGCAAGCTTATTTTGTATTTATTAAAGTAAAACAATATCACAAATGTGGAGCGGAGTTTCTATGGTATTGTTATAATGTTTTCTGAAGATTACTTATAGATCATAACACACACTCCACAAGCATTTAGGGATAATGCATTTTCATAGATAATTATAACATACTGTATAAATCCTCATTCACTCATCTATACCGCTTTATCCTGTATACAGGGTCAGTGGGGGCGTCTGGATCTTATCCCAGAAAGGTACAACCTGGATAGAGTGCCAATCCAGAAACCCACCAAGCACAGGGAGAACATACAAACTCCATCCACACAGAGCCAAGATGTGAATCAAACCTGGACCCAAGAGGTGTAAGGCGACAGTGCGACAGTGCTAACCACTAAACATGTGACCAGCCCGTCACATGTTTATAATTTAAATTAGAATTTGTTGAAAGTTTGGGAAAGACTGTGCTACAATGCAAGTAAGAACCACAACATTAAACTATGAACATATAAATAGTATGGTGTTTTTTGATTAATAGAAAATGATAGCCTTGTTCAATTGTTGGGGTATAAGAAGAATAGAGGTCTTTAGAAACTTATATATTTGAAAAATAGTGTATACTTCCAAAAGACTTCAATTCACAAGTCAAATAAAAGTTGTTGTTTTTTTTAACACAAGGAAAACATTTACAATATTCACACAGAAGCTACTGGTAAAGGTGAAAAACTGTGTATTCCTTTTACCAATGCAGAGGACAGAAAGAAAGATAGAGTCACAGAGCAGGAACATACAGTGTAGATCAAATGCGCTGAAGATCTGTCTCGTCTTCTCATACGGATCCCCTGCTGATGACTTCCTCCCCATGAGAGACACAAACTGTTCCAAAGGGACCCCTTAGAGAAAGAGAAAAAGAGAATGAGAGAGAGGCAGGTTTATTACAGAGCTCTCCTCACAAGTGCCTGTACTTCCTTTACATGGCAGTCATCTGAAGGCTCTGTGTTTAAAGGAGTAATACGTCTCCCTCTTGCCTGCAGGGTAGTCATTTTTCTTTGAGTGCTGTTATTGAGATGAAAAAGCTAGACTGCAGGGCTCGAGACGGTGTTTTTCGGGAAACACTGAGCGGGACTTAGCTGAGCCCTGTAGGGTGGGCTGCCTTGACAGCCATGCGTATGAGGCTGGGATGTTTTGAAATAGAGAATTGTTAATTAACAGATATGAGTCTAGACGATGTATCACAATACATGATATTAAAGAAAAAAAACTAAACAACATATTAATTAACATGACAAAAACACTTTCTACCTGGAAGCTGAATAATAAAACTGAACATTTGGTGACAAAAATAATAAAACAAGCATGTGAGAGAGAGAGAGAGAGAGAGAGAGAGAGAGAAAGGGTGAGAGAGAGATGTATGAGGATTATCTAATGACTGATAAAAGCCCATCCTTTTCTGGCCTGCGCTGCTTCTGACGCTGAGAGAATTAGGGCAGCCGTAGCCTCGGGAGGTTTAAAGGACATCACGGGGGAAGTGCATATCACTACCCTAATCATGTAGATTTCCAATGCATGAATATTTGAGGAAATAATGAAATATATTTTTTTAACATTTCAAACATCAATGCATCTACATATTCAGCACACACGTTATATATGTTTATACCAGCATTTCTTCAAAAAATTAATGAAAATGAAAAAGAAAGCTCTCTTTAAAAAAAAAATCCATCTATCTTTTTTCTCTCTCTCTCCCTCTCTCTCATACGGTGCTATGGAGAAGAAAGCCATTGGAGGGCTGATTGCCATTCCCTCAGACACAGGACCCATCCATCACAGAAAGGTGTCAGTTGGGTGGTCTCAGCTCCTGTCATTTATCCTGTCCTCATATCTCCTTTCCTCTCTTCTCCTCTTTTCCCCCTACCCCTTTTTGTCCCCTACCTCTATTCTTTTCTGCAGAGTGACTCAACAGCCAGCCTGTCACTTCACATAGCTTACACAGGAAACATGATAAATGACGTACGATTCGGCCTGTAAAATTAGACGCTGACATGATTGTGGTTCAGTTTACTCTCTAGTCCAGGACATTAGATCTCAAATTAAACTGTGGTAGGGGGCCCTAAAGAGCCTATAATGGAGTAGGATGTGTTTTGTCAGGCTCTTACAGAATAATAATATTTTATATGTTTAAACCCTTTTTAATTTTCAGTTTATTTTAGTGACTAGTCAAATTAAACTGTGGTTATCAGGTTAAATGGGAGTATGTCAGCTTTCCTTTGATGGTGCATATGATTGCCCTGTGCAAACCTGGTTCTGACCTTTTGTTAAGATAACAAGGTCCGTTTCCCCAAAGTGTTGTTTCTTTAGGCTTGCACTAGAACCCTAAACCTAAACCCTAACCATAAATGTTTAATAAATGTCTTAAACTTAAAATTTGAACATCAATGATAATAGTTTTTTCCTTTTAAACCAATATATATTTGTGTGAGTTAACTCGTACTATGGAAACAATACCGTATTAGAACAAGTGCAATGTACAGCAATGTACTGTACAAGTTATACAGTATGAGGGGCATTTGAGTCAAACCAGATCCAAGTGTATCCTATTAGGTGTGCTCTTAAATGACGTCGCCTATTACTGCACATTGGCCCTAACGTGCCAGACCATGCAAATCACATGTTAAGCAAAATGACGTGCAACAGTGCTACTGTAAGTGCAAGCATGCAACAGCGTTATGTCATTAAATATCTGGTGAATAAAGATGTAAAGCTAATTGACATTTATAAGACTTTAAACCTAGTACGGTGATCAGACCCTTAGCCGCTGTAAAACATTTGAGTTGCGCAAACGTTATAAAGAAGGTCATGAATGATGATCCCAAGGTGGGTTGGAGCTCACTGCAGTAATTCCTGTAAACATTCATCGAGTGGAACACCTGATCCTTCAACAACACCTGAAAATCAACAAAAATTCTTCCAACTTCTTGCCAACTTGCAGAAGTGATGCATCTGTCTGTGGGTACACACAATCATCGAGTTAAAAGAATGTTTTCACACAGAAAGCCAAGATTTTTTCGATCGCATTGTCTCCTCCCACTACCTCAACTCATTACCTCATCACCAGAGGTACATCAATACATCACCAGAAGTATTGAAATGTGTCATGTTGTCGTGTTGTCACTTTGTGCTTAGCTACTTAGTTTTGTTAATTTATGTTGTTAATTTATGTTGCATGTAGCACCTTGGTCCTGGAGGAACGTTGTTTCGTTTCACTGTAAACTAAACAGTATATGATTAAAATAAAAAGCCTACATAAAAACAATGGAAGCAGACAGACCCCCACCAGGTAAAGTTATACTGACATGGCTCAAGCAGTGAGATCATGGCTCTGGCGTACTGATAAATCTTTCTACTTGATGGTATCTACCAGTAAACGCTGGGATAAGTGCATTGGTGTAGCAGGGGAATAGATAGAGAAGTAAAGGTAGTTTTTTTTTTCTCTTAGATTCTATTATTCTGCACAATCAAAAATATTGGTTTAACATGCCCCTCGTACCAAGTCAAGTGCCCCTTGACCTGAATGCCCCTCCTACCAAAATACACACCTTCTGACCACACAGATTCAAGAAATCATTTTATAATAAGGCAGTTATCTCTATGAAAGGTGTCCACCTTAAAAAATAGTCCCTTAATAGTACTGTATTAAACTGTTAGAACAGTAGAATTTAATTTAATAGTACTGTTTTTACCTAGTCGTCTACCTTTTGGTTTTCTGGTTGAAAGCATAAATCCCAGGATAAATGTTTATTAATATGAAGGTGTGTATAGTGTATATCGTATATAGTGCTGTGGACATCACTGATCATCCCATTCTGCACCGTTTTTGTCCCTGTGCTTTGGCAGTGCAGGTTACACAAGCTGCAGGCCATTCCATACTGCATAAACAATATTTTGTTTTTGGGATGTTGATGACTCCTGAATATATAGTACACATAAAGAGCTAAAGTGTTTTTGGTCAAACTGGGTGCTCCCTGAGCAGCAAGACAGTAGTTTACACAAAAGGTACGCAACTCCGTCTGCAAAATAAAGCCAACATTTCTTGGGGAAATTTAATGTAAAAATATGTGCATGGGATTGGAAAGCTGTGTGTCTTCCAGTCTCAGGAAACCAGAACTCGGTTGGAAAGTTGACATCATGGGCCGATGATGTCACCTGAATAGTTCTTCTATCAGGTCCACTAACAAAAAAGGTCTCTTATAGTAAGTAAACATTTACTGAATACTGCTCTGCATTTTTTGGATGATAGTTGGTTCTTAGTGCAGCAATGAAATAGACATATCGGGGTGTGTGTGTGTGTGTGTGTGTGTGTGTGTGTGTGTGTGTGTGTGTGTGTGTGTGTGTGTGTGTGTGCGCTACTGACAGGTACGAGTGGATCAGGTAGTGTTAGTATGAAGGGTGTAAACACTATAATAAACACTTCCTGTTAATATGATCGGGTCAACCGTGTTCGTTGTGCGAGGGTTTAAGCCCCAATTTCTCTTAAAAAATGTCTTAAATATAAAGTGATGCATATTTAAACTGTTTAAATACAAAACAGTGATGCATAAACCATAGTCCTGTCCATGGAACGCCCTGATATTTACAGTAACTGCTATGTTGCTTAGCAACCAAAGCTTATTGTAATCATACAACATTGCATAGCAGAAGGATGTTGTTCTTCTCTTTCTAATAGTTGTTTAACACTGGGTTTAATTTTTATTGTTTTGTCGCTGTACACTTTTGCACGCCCTGACCCATAATAAAATTCTGATTTTAAAATTCAGTAGCCCAGAAAACTTATCAGCAGCTGATAACCAATCAGAATCCAGAATTCTTCAGTGCTGTTGTTTAATAAACAATAAGCCAAAAAAAGGTGTGTTTCAGCCCCAAGAAGGTTGTGTTTCAGTAATTTTATCATATAAATGCACTAGTTCTAATAATAAAGGATTTTCATGTGAAACAGTAGAGTTACTCTTCTTTTTTCATAATGTACAAATATCCTGGAACATGTGTAGAACATAGTAAAAAATGAAACAATAAATTAAGTGTATGTAGTGTATGTATAAAATGTATAAAGTGACTTGTGGTTAGAAAACTGACTTTCAGTCCGAAATGCTCACTTGTGTTAGGATGCTCCTCCTGTCAGTTGGCTTTTGAACACATTACAGGTCACTTAAACTCCTGGGGGTGGAGCTACATAAACATTCATATATGTAAATGTCAAAGAACTTGTCTTAAAAAGAAGCTTATCTGATAATGCTTTACTCGAATTGTGTTTATAAACTGACAAGTCAGGGCAGGCACTTTTTCCGCACAATCAGAGGATGTGATGTTACTTAGTTACTTATTAACAAGCTCGGTTTCTTTTTCTGAGACATATATTAATTTGCCTTATTAGTTTTAATAGATTAAGGTAATTTTTATTTACTGTCTACTATAAAAATAAGTGATAACAGGAACTGAGTTGTTTCATACCTGTTTCATATTAAGTAAATAAAAAATGCAAATGTTTTATAAATTGCTGTGATTGAGGTGGAACACCATACTTTTTAACTTCATGTGTGTAGAGCTGCTCTTCGTAACGATGCTCCATCACACCACGCCATCCTTGGTTTACTCCCTGTAACTGCATGACACTGAGTATTTTGTTCCTTATTTATCAGGCACTTCTACCTTATTATCCTATCCTATGATGAAATGTGGACTGTTTCTCAAACCACCATGGACACTGAGGTGTTTAAAACCCAAACCACAAGAACAAGACAGCTTTATGAAAATTTCAAAGCCTCTCGTGCACCATGTATTACTTTAAGTGGAGAAAGGGAAGGTGAGGTAAAGATGGGGTGTGAGTGGGCTAGTAAAACTCAACACGGCTTTCGCGTGGTCTCTATCCTTTAAGAAAGTCTGCCTGAGGGAGGCTGTGCTCGGTCTCGCCAAGCCTTCCCCATTACGACCAGAAACCCACTCCTTCCTGCCTTCCTGCCATCACTAATTTAGTAATCACACGAAATTCAGAAGAGGGGCAATTTAATACGCTGCTTGCTCTGAGCAAGATTTAACACTGGAGTATTTCATCACTGCGAGCAAGCCACTTTAACTAATTTATCTTGCGCTTTCCTGTGGGGCAGTATACAAAAGCAATTTGCTCGTGGCGTAAAACAAGAGACAAATTGCTTACTAATCTAGGTCTTCAACCGTTTAATGTCTCGCCTTAAAATCCTGCTTGCCAACCCTCTTTTCTTCGGCGTCCCCGTCTGTCAAATGGCATGTTTCACGCCAAAATTATTTGGTGCCTTTTTTTGTGAGGGGTCCTTTCATTCGTGGCAACGTGTAAAAAAGGATTACACAAAATCAAATCAAGCTTTCATTTCCCTTAAGTGATATACATAAAGCATGTTTTTCTCCATCGAAATCAGGAGAAAATTCCACCTATCACGCTCAGGCTTGGCTGGAGATGAGTCAACTCAGTGAGTCGTAACGTTATGATGAAAACAGTAATGGACTTGGTCTTCAGGAGACGCCTGAGGACACTCAAACACATCCGCACATGTTTGTCATAGCCTGTATAAAAAGGATGATTAAAATATGTGGACTTGTTATGCACCTGATAAAACTCTTATAGCTCCAAAGCAAACTGTCTCTCTCTCTCTCTCTCTCTCTCTCTCACACACACACACACACACACACACATTCTTCACCTGTAATCTGACATGACCAACTCGTCATACCTGGACATGTTGGCACAGCACCTGCCTCCATCATCATACTTGTTTCTGACTTCAGTTTAAAAAAAAAAAAAGAGACAGAGAATAAAATTATTTATCAACAGTGGTATTCGCACATAGTAAATATTATATTTTTTATGTGTCTCAAATCAACTGAAGTTTAACATGCAGTTGTTCAATAATCTTTACAAGTCGACGTTGTCAGATTATAACCGACACAATGTCACCCTCTAGTGGCTGCACCAGGTTTTACCTTTGAAGGTTTATAACCGAACAGCATGACAACCGCGACCTTAAGATCCTCCCTGGACAAATATGCCTTCTTCTCCACATCACACTGATCAAACACCTGATCAAAGAACACATAAACATATATAAAATGTAATTACATTCAAGAAATATATTATTGGGTTTTATCATCGCAGCCTAAACAGGATTTAAGCAGCGCAATGATTATGAGTTACGGAGATGTGAGGCATTTCTACAGCCCGGATAGCTCAGTCGGTAGAGCATCAGACTTTTAATCTGAGGGTCCAGGGTTCAAGTCCCTGTTCGGGCGCTGATTTCTTTTTCAGATTTATTTATTTATAATAATAACAATTATTATTGTTGTTAATATAATCATTGTTTATTTATTTATTTTATAAATTATTTTTGCCGACACAAAAACTTTGACAATGCAAGCACTAACTTTAAACCCATCTGTATTATCCGTGTGAACTAGGAGGGCACTTCTTACACTTTACGAATGTTAATACTTTAGCACTGACTAGCCGGCTAACACTTTTTAGCTAACATAATTATCTAGCTAACTTATATGTTTTGAAGCTAACTGTTACACGCTTTGCTTGCTTGTAAGAAACAGTTTCTTATCCCTAAACATCCTTACCGAAACAAACTTCTTCCTGTCAGCTGCTCTCATTAGTCTATCCTCGTTACTTCACACAGCAGCTCCGATATATAGAGACGTTTAAACGCTACAGGCAGCCGCGTTCGGTTAAAAAAAACTTGAGTGAACGTTAAGTTTCAAAAGTTTCCATGGTAACGAGATCCTCCAACTATCACGTTCGCGCCTTAACCTTCGCTTGTGACTACATTAGTGCACTAGTTCAGGATGTAAATCAAGCGCGTGTACACGCTACCTAGTGCACTCTGTGTACAACAGGACGCAGATTGGAATTAGTGTAGTATCGTAATGACGTTTTTATATCTAATGTGTATATTTCATCACAATAACAATAAATAAACATTTGTGCTTTTTGTGAATTAGTTCAGGAAAGTATAAAATGTAATTGTCCGTTTCATGACCGTTTTAAAGTAAGGGAGTTAGAGAGGAAAAGACAGGTGTGTTTCAGAAGCCTTCCGTCTCACTATAGTAGTGCACTCCCGAGGCTGTACAGGACCCGACACTGCGCACTGCACAGTGCACTACCGTCTCTCACTAGAAGCCGAGTGGAATGCGGCCAAGTGTGTGTGAAGAAGGCTACAAAAATGTTCTCTCACACAAACGAGTTAATAAAAGTCATATTGGAATTAGTTTGTGTAAGTCACAATATCTATTTTATTTATGAAGTATTTGATTTACTCACACTTAAAAATCACACTTTGTTTTCATCAGAAAAAAGTTCAGCTTTTAAATATACATTTTATAATTTTTATTAGCCACTTTTTCGACTTAGGATCCTGTTAGGAGACTTTTATTTTCATGTTTTTTCCTCTGTATGTACAGCGCATCCACAACAAATGCAAATTTCTTACTCATGCCGTATTAGATATATTTTGCTCATATATATTATCACCTTAGTCGCATTAGTGTTTTGTTTTTATTTTTTTTAATTACATCATTTTTTTATTGTCTGTATAAACACGGTTAATCTGCAGATTCCCGCCAGGGTAAGTCACTGTTGTTGGTTAACTAAATGACTGAATGGTTTTGGTTATTTTAAAGTTAAACTTTAGAAAGTAGTGAATAATTCAGTATTAACACTGTAAGTCAGGGTAATCCCACTGCTTGGCTTTATTTGTCGTACCAGCTAGCTAACAGGGAATGCAGTAGGTTAGCTCCAAGCACTAGTCTGCTGTGGAATCATTGAATAACACTGTTTTTCTCCTGTGGACACAGCGCAGTAAACACGAGGTGTGTGACAAATAAACACGGAGTATAAGCTTTAAAAGCGCTTCAAAATCCGTTACATTGAGACCCGCGAAAATGTGTTTATGAATCATATAAATGATTCTTTGAATCTTTGATTCGGTAACCGTTAGAGCAGCGACTCATTTCTCTACAGTGTTGTCCTTTGAAGTTGTAACAAGAGTAAAAGCTCATGGGTTTGCTAATGTATCAACACGCGCGCAGTAAAACATTGTATATGGAGTCGGTTCAGGGTAGATGTGTGTGTGTGTGTGTGAGAGAGAGAGAGAGAGAGAGAGACTGAATCAGCATGATGTAAATAGTTAGAAAAGGTAAACATTTATTGGGTGGTGGCACAGAAATCATGTTTAAGTTCTTTCTTAATAAAAGTGTAGTGAACAGATAAATAATTTTATTGCCTAACCATTTAAAAGTTCATTCAGTGGAGCTGCTTCAGGAATAAAGTTACTGTCTGATTTTGTGTAGAGTGACAGTACCACATTCACAATATTCTAACAGTTTTGGATTTCTTTATCCCAGGATTACCTGAATAGACGGCACGGTGACGTAGTGGTTAGGACTGTCACCTTGTGCCTCCAGGATCTGGGTTCAATTCCCACCTTGGGGTCTATTTGCCTGTTCTCCCCTTGCTTGATGGGCTTCTTTTGGGAAACTCCAGTTTCCTCCCACAGTCCAAAGACATGTAGATTAGGTTAATTGGTGTTCCCAAATTGCTTGTAGTGTGTATGTATTTGTGCCTTGCAATGGATTGGCACTCCATCCAGCCTTGTGCCCTAAGTCTCCTGGGATAGACTCCAGGCCCCCCTGCAACTCTGTATTCATGATAAAGCGGTATGTGTGTGAATGAGGATTTCCTTATCATAAATAATAATCAGCCTCCAGCTCATTAATAATATGTAATGGGGTGTTTTAATGGTTCATGTCATGGATATGCTCCTTGAATTAAAAAAAAAAAAAGCATGAATAAAAGACTTCTTGCTTCCACTGTCTAACAGAATGGCGAGCCAGCATGGCAAGTGGACGCTCTCTGACAGCGATGATAATGACGATAACAACATCATACCACCAACACCACCCAAAGACATCAAGAAACCCCTACATCACATCAAGCCCAACCCGGAGCCCAAAGCCAGCCCAGTTAACACACTGTTGAAGGCAAAATCTGAGCCCAAGAAAGAAAATGCCAAAAAGCTCCTGACTGAAAAGCCGTCCATCCCTGGCGTGGGCTCTGCCATGGGACATCACAGTAACCCAGTGAGAAATGACAGCAGTTCTTCACCAGCACTGAAACGGAAGAGAGAAACAGACGAGGGAGGCTGGAACCTCTCTAGTAGTGATGATGATGACAGAGCTCCTTCTTCAGTCCTCAAAAACAAACCAAAACCCAAACTGCAGAACTCAAGTCCCCCTAGAAAGAAGCCAGAGAGGAGTCGGCCCCCAAGCCCACATGGTGAAAATTATTATAAAGAGGAACCCAGTGATTTCTTCGAGGCAAGCTTGAACACCATGAATGATATGTACCGCTTTTATTTAAACAAAGTCATAGGGATAGAAAAGAAGTACAACACCGGAGCTTTACACATTAAAGGTAATTTTTATATTGTATAGTGCTTTGCAAAAGTATTGAACCACCCCTATTTCTTCATATCAAATTAAAAACACTGGAACAATGTTCTATCGATGTTTTACTGTGACAGGTTTATGTAACACACTCAGCAGCAACCTCATTTCCTCTCTTGTCTGTTCCTACCACTCAGCATTTAGCATCACCAGCATACTAATCACAGGCCTGATCATTTGTCATCATCTGCACCTCATCTCATTGGTTCATGCCTTAGGTTAGATGGTTTTATATTTTTTCAAAAATGAGACCCTGGAGAACTGTTCCTCAAGACTACATTAAAATATAAAAAGGTCTGTCTCTTTGGAAGTAAAATATGAAGAAATGACGGTGGCTCAAGACGTTTGCACAGTACTGTATATATTACAGATGAGCTTACTTACATTTCCCTTTTATTTCCTTTCACAGAAATTCTTTCCCCCATGTTCGGCACACTAAAGGAATCTGTCCAGGTATTACTTCTTTTTTCCTGTCACTCACACATTAAACATATGTTAATTACTCGAGATGTAATGCTGGCATGGTAAATACCTTGTATGATAACCGAACAGGATAAAATTATGTAATTTTCTTTAAATCACTACAGCTGAGAATCATGTTTAGCCTTGGGTATTTTATTAGAAACTTGTACAGAAATACTTTTTTGCCTGATCTTTGCATTGTTCTTAAATAAGTTGGTGACATCTTCCTCATTTTACAAATCGTGCAACATTTTGCATTTCAAGTCACATTCAGGTGCAATGAACACCAAATGGAAAAAAACCTCCTCCTTAGAGTACTTAGAGGAAAGGAAAATGTCACAATATATTTTTACATGCAAACAACCTGTATATCATTGCCCATGCAGTCTATACACTGAGACTAAGACTGAATTTACAAATGTACAGGTATGTGCAAAAGTGAAAAGTGAAACAGAAGCGAGCCCAGGGAATATATAACAATCATTACTGATGATTTTTTAAATCACCACATACTGGTCTATTGTCACATTGCCATTAGAGGTGTGTATTGATTTTTCTTTTCTGTCTTTACAGTTTAACTACTGCTTTGATATTCCATGGATGGTGCAACAATATCCTCCTGAGTTTAGGTAAGGATCTATTGTGTGGTGCAAAAGTCTGAATTCAAAAACGGGTATATTTAAAATTATAAATTACAGCAAATGCAGACATTAAGGTCTCTGACTCTGACAAGTTGTGCAACTACAAGAGCTTTGAACATTTCTTATTGAATCAGAACCTATGCTGTTTCATGCAGAGATACTTCCTGCTTTGGTGTGGAGAGTGTTCTGAGACTACTGGCTTCAGATCAGCTAGATGACAGGGCGGCGTTAGGTCTGGTTCTAGCTGATAGAATTTCCAGATATACAGAAGTCATATTAGATCTGAAATGAAAAGAAAAATATAAAATTTCAAGTGGGGAAGAAATACTCATAGTTCTAGACTTTCAGGCCACCTGTATATTGCACAGTCTGCACCTGGGAGGATTTAAATCACATTATATTAAATCAAATGATGCATTTTGCATTAAAAATACTATTTTTAATAAGCTGTTACTGGACTCTTTTCTGCCAAACTTGTAATTCACATGAATAAATATAAAAATCCTAAAATCACCAGTAAATCACTTTATATTATATTGGTTTTCTGTAAATTATAATTCGTTTTAAATCTGTGACAATCCTGTCTCGGAGGTCTACAGACAATTCCTTTGACTTCATGCCTGGTTTGTGCTCTGACATGAACGGTCAACTGTGGGACCTTATATACAGTGGCTTGCAAAAGTATTCGGCCCCCTTGAACTTTTCCACATTTTGTCACATTACAGCCACAAAC
>JAOTRS010000002.1:2936788-2947002 GCA_028565755.1 Dinotopterus cunningtoni
GACAGACCAGTTTTCAGATGGAAACAAAAAACCTAATGTATGCTCCTGGGATTTGCATAAAAATAGAAAGGAGCGAGCAAGCTTAGTAAAAAAAAGTTTTCTTTTATGCAGAAATGTTTTCAAAAGCATCATTCGCTTATGCCATATTTTTTGTATGTGCCCAAGACTTTTGTACAGTACTATAAGTAAAATAGTTGTTAGGTTTTACTGAGCTTTACTGAGCTTTGATGATGATTATGGCTTACAGCTAATGAAAAACCCAAAATTCATTATCTCAGAAAATGTGAATATTACTTAGGACTAATAAAATTTAAAAAATTTAAAAACAACACAGAAATGTTGGATTCCTAAAAGGTATGAAGCACTCAGTGCTTGGTCTGGGCTCCCTTTGCATGAATTACTGCAGCAATGCAGTATGGCATGGAGGCGATCAGTCTGTGGCACTGCTGAGGTGTTATGGAAACCCAGGTTCCTCTGATAGTGGCTTTCATCTCTTCTGCGTTGTTGGGTCTGGTGTCTTACTCTTACTCTTCACAATACCCCGTTTGGGTCAGGTGAGTCTTCTGGCCAATCAAGCACAGAGATACCATGGTCCTTAATCCAGGTATTAGTACTTTTGGCAGTATGGGCAGGTGCCACCTCTTGCTGGAAAATGAAATCTGCATCTCCATAAGGTTATGAAGTGTTCTAAAACTTCCTGGTTGATGGCTGCGCTGTCCTTGGACCTGATAAAACAAAGTGGACCAACACCAGCAGATGACATGGCTCCCCAAACCACCACTGACTGTGCAAACTTTACACTAGACCTCAAGCAACTTGGATTCTGTGCCTCTCCTCACTTCCTCCAGACCTTGATTTCTAAATTAAATGCAAAATTTAGTATCATGTAAAAAGCTGACTTTGGCCCACTGAGCAGCAGTCCAGTCCTTTTTGCCCAGGTAAGACGCAAGTTCAAGAGTGGCTTGATACAAGGAGTGCGACAGTTGTAGCCCATGTCTTGGATACATCTTGAAGCACTGACTCCAGCTGTAGTCCACTCCTTGTGAATCTCTCCCCAAATTCTTGAATGGGCTTCATTTCACAATTCTCTCAAGGCTGCGGTTATCCCTGTTGCTTGTGCATCTTTTTCTACCACATTTTTTCTTCATTATTGATTCATTAATGTGCTTAGATACATCACTTTCTAAACAGCCAGCTTACTAAACCAGACTGAAAGACCATTTAAAGGCTCAAGACGCCTTTGCAGGTGTTTTGAGTTAATTAGCTGATTAGAGTCAACATGACTCCAATATTGAACTTTTTCACAATATTTTAATTTTCTGAGATACTGAATTTTAGGTTTTCTTTAGCTGTAAGCCATAATCATCAAAACTAAAAGAAATAAACACGAAATATATCAGTCTGTGTGTAATGAATCTATATAATATGAGTTTCACTTTTTGATTTGAATTACTGAAATAAATAAAGTTTTTGATGAGATTCTAATTCATTGAGATGCACCTGTATGTATTACCATATCACAGGCCTATCCCACCTTCCTGTCAGCCCAACAACTCCACAAAAACTGCTCCTTTTATTATTACTCAGACCTCTAATTGATGAGGGCTATGTAATTGTCCACATGACTCCATAGTCCATTGCTGCGTCATTTAATTAATGCACAAAAGAGCTAATGAAAGGTCCATAGTAATAATCTCTGTCTTATTTACATCCGGAGTCTGTTTTATCTCTCAGGAGGATCGAAAAGCATCAACTCCACTAAAGCAGATCATTATGAAGCCGGAACAAGCAAAATAAATCAATCAGCAAAAGAGACAACCCATTAGATGTCTTTTAAGAAACAAAAAATACATTGAGGAGGGAAAGCACACTGTGGGAGTACAGAAGACGCCTTAGTGGATCGTCAACAATATCATCTACAGTGAACAAAGACAAATAGCCATGCAGGAGATGACTGACTCTACAGAGGGATTTGAAATGCTAAATGTCACCTTGTGCTTTATTTACAGATTATTGTAGTGGTTAAATCCATCATTCATTCCTACTTTACATTAAGTATCCTTTTAGAGACACCTGGCATTTCTAAGATAATAAAGCAGAGATCAGGGGTCACACTGAGAAAGAAAAACGCTCTTATGTAAACAATGCAATGCCAATTAAATGTTAAAGAAAAAAAACATGTACATGTACTGGCATTCTTCTTTGTTTTGTGCTTTTGTTGTTGCTTTTGTTGTTTTTCTTAAAAATGTACTAATTATAATTAATGAAATGAAACAGCAGCAAATATTTGGTCAAATGTGTAGATGTAACATGTACAGAAGCAGCCTCCAGTGTCAGTGAATTTGAGGAATCTGTATGTTCTCCGGGGACATGTATAGCTTGGTGGTTAAGGTGCTGGTCGGCTGATTGGAAGGTTGCCACCAAGCTGTTAATGTTGGGCTCTTAACCCTCAGCTGCTTAAATACTGTACAATGGAAGAGAAGTAGATGTGAAGCCTTTATCATAAAAAATACATTACTACACAGTAAGATTTTTTTCTTCACATATCCCAGCATGTTATTAAGCTGGGGTCAGAGCACAGCACAACTGGAGCAGGCAGGGTTAAAGGTTTTGCTCAAGGGCCCAACAGTGGCAGCCTGGGGCCGATCTTCTGATCAGTAACACATCCTTAACCTGCTGACCTACTACTGCCCTAAGAAACTGCAACTGAAATAACAGATAACTTTCCAGAGGTGTGGAGCATGAAATAATTCATTCATTACTTGCCTTATCTTCTCAGGACAAAGGAGTTAACTTCAATAGTAAGTGATGTAATGTTTTTTATACAGTAGCTGTTACAACGTTAATTGAGAACAGGATAAAAAAGTATAACACCATTTGTAAATAAATGGCAACTTGTAAGCAATGGCAAACTGCTTGGCTCAAAATACTTGGACTGAGATCACTGACTGCACCTTTAAGTGTAGACATGGGGCCTCATATGTCAGAATCAGATTTACTCAGGTGCACATGGAGCTGTTGACACAGTCATTAGTGAACAGGACGTAAAATAAAATGGGGGGAAAAACATCTTAGCAATTAAAACGTGATTAGTCAGTGATACTGTATATCTGACACTTGCCTGACTGGCCCTGGTCTCTGACTGAGGCGTTTCACAAACCATGTGATCGCTGGACTGCTGAATGCACAGAATTTCTCTTTCTGCCTACAACCTTCCGGGTTTTAACAAGAAAATGATTGCTGATTTTACTACACCCCCTTTTACCACAAACCCCTTTTAAAAGTAGCCATAGAGAAAACATGCACGAAGTTTATAACCAGATATCACATTAGAAATGTATTTGAATTTAAATGTTTGTTTTTTTTTCTGGCAATTAGAATGCATTTATAGGCAATTCATATTACATACATTTTTTCACTTTAAAAAATAGATTTATTATTTCATGTATTCATAGTCATGCAATTTGGTTTTTATTGTTCACAAAATATAAAACAATGTTATTATGCTTGTTATGGTTTCAGTGTGCATGTATGTTGCATTATGGGATCAGATACAGACAAAAAACCAAAAAAAAGTCTTGGCCAATTTCCTACCCACCAGCCAGTTCAGATCATACAACAGCTAGCCATCAAACATGGAGGATGAAAATGATGACTAAAACGTTCATCTAAAATACACATCAACATGCTCCATCACAGTAAAGCATAACACATACTGAGGATAGTACTATACTGTATCTACCCTATTCTGCATACAAGAGCTTACAGCCAGTGTTGCTCTGATTGACAGCAGAGATACTGTAGCTTCCTTTCTTGTATCATGGTGGTATCACTGAGATTCAGACTTGCAGCTTTTCTAGAGGGGTCATATTTAAATATCCAGAAGTAAGGTTAACAGTTACAGCAGCCCACAACTAGGCAACTTAGTGTTACCTGTTGAAGTGGCCATCCCAGCTTCAGAAAATAAAAGTCCTGCCACATTTGTTTCATTCATTAACTTATCCAGTTATTACTTATCTAATTGGCACAACTCTTCAGCCAAATAGGCTGGAACTAATTAGTGAGTCACATATTTTGTTCTGGTTTAGGTAAGGTTTAGGAAGGAACAAATTAGTGGTAGGACTTTTACTTTCTGAAGCTGGGGTTATACTGTATGTAGAGCCAATTGTTGCATTTTTAGCTGATGCACTTTGTCAGCAGGATAAAAGTGGTTAGCCTTGCACCTCCAGGGTCAAGGGTTCGGTTCCCAACATGGTCTTTGTGCTTGGAGTAGGCATGTTCTCCCCATGCCTCCAGGTTCTGCGGTTTCCTTCAACAGTCCAAAGACATGCAGATTAGGCTAACTGGTGTTTCCAAATTGCCTGTAGTGTTTGATTGAGCATGTGAGTGAATGTGTGCCCCAAGTCTCCTGGGATAGGCTCCAGGCCTCCGCGACCCTGTACAGGCTAAACGTATTGAAGATTTGTTGTAGGTTTTGCTAATTATAAATAATGTCAAAGATAAGAAAAGTCTCACCCTTCTTTTAGCTACAGCTGATTTAGCTTATTATTATTTATTAGGCGTTTTCTCTCAGTGGAAAGAAGGAGAAAAATCAGCTTGACGCAGCGACGCGCCTGTTTCCTTTCAGGTCCGCAACCCCAAACTTAACTGGCTATCAATTTCCAAAACCAGAGCGTTTAGATGTGGCGTGCACTCTAAATGGGGAAAATCAGGATAAAGGATTTTACAGGTCGCTCGCGCAGTAGCTGACGCTGTTCAGGAAAGTGGATCATTGCACTGCAGTGTTCTGTGGCTCTTCCTCACGACATGTCCTTACAACAGTTTCAACAGCGAAACCTAGATGACAAATTGTTTTTAATGGCTCTTAGAATAAAACTGATTTAACCTATCACTTTATGTAAGTAATATTTCCTTAAAAACCTACTCCATCCACAGTTTGTTCGCACGTGATTAGTAAAGTTTTAGGGACCCGCCTCTAATCTCATCATCATCATCATCATCTCTCTCTCTCTCTCTCTCTCTGCACACGGGTGCGGTGCCATCATAAAAACTTGCGCGCACCAACACTCATGCTTTGAAATGATGCGCTAAAGCTCCACGGAGGATATCCTGTTATCATCAAATACAGAAACTCAACAATAGTCGTGCTTTTTTTGCTTTAGTTTTCCTAAAATGTTTCAGTTTGGCTTTGTTATGATTTAAAAAATATATGTACATTATTAAAGTCTATCAGAGATCATCACAGACATTTGCGCGCGGATCCTGCGACCATGGTGCGTCCATGCGATCTATCAATAAGGATGACTCTTCTGTGGATCTGAGACATGCTTTTTTGCTCATGTGGTTAAATGCAAAAAACAGTCTGTGCCTAAGTTTTTTTTTTTTTTCCCGGAATGAAGATGCGCATGGACGTGTGCGGGCGAGACTGTAGGAGTGACTGGTTTCATTTTAAGAAATACATTTGATGTCATTTTAAACACGTTTCTGGACATGTAAAACATTCTTTTTCTTCAAGTCTATAAAATGCATCGTACTGAAGAGCCTAAGTATAGGAAACCTGCAGACTTATAACTCGGCGCGCGAGCCGAACGCATTTTCATCCACAGAATGATCTGTAAGTGGTGAGAAACGCGGAGGCATCTTCATCATCATAAGACAGCTTTGTGTGAAGATTTTATGGTCTTTCTATTGAAAGTTATCCACCAATATCAGGAAGACGCATCTGCAAACCAGACACAACCTGTAATACTTTAACCCCGTGAAATCAATATTTTATTGTAAAAGGAAACTAGAAGCTCTATTTCAAAAGGAAAATTGTTGACAATCTTGTAATTTTGTATATGAATGATGTTTTATGAACTGCATTTGACTGTGTAATGTCTATTGTAATACGTAAGAGGATTTTTGCTCTATGAAGAAAGCAGGGCGCGCATCATGATTAAAGAGGATGTGGCACTTTGTGGTGCGTATCTGGTTGGGAACTCGGGTGCTTTCTCTCCTTCAGTCTGATTAATCAAGCACTTTATGGCTATGTGTGAGCAGGAGATTTGGGCTGTTTGCGCACGGGCTCGGAGACAGTGTAAAATGCGGAGCCCCGTCCTGTTCACGGTGGGAACATGATGGCATGCCGAGGCTCGTGCTGCTGTCTGGGTCTGGGCTCTGCGAGCGAGGACACGGCGCGCTTCGCCATGCTGGCGCTCCTCATCCTGGTGTACCTGGTGTGCGGCGCCGCCGTGTTCTCTGCGCTGGAGCGGCCGGAGGAGGAGCAGGCCAAAGGCCGCTGGGCGCGAAGCTTTGAGCACTTCAGCCGAAAGCACAACGTCAGCCACAGGGAGCTCGAGGGCTTCCTCAGGGACTACGAGGAGGCCACCGGAGCCGGCATACGCGTGGACAGACCCAGGGCTCGCTGGGATTTCCAAGGAGCTTTCTACTTCGTCGGCACTGTTGTGTCCACTATCGGTAAGAAAGAAAAGTCTGAGACATCACTGAATTTACTGTGTGCGAAAATCTAGGGTAGATGTTGAAAAACTTTTTCACATCGTTGCATAAGCCATTCCCAGTCGCTGGAGTGCTCCCATCAAGGATGCACATGCCGTACATTTTGTACCTGTGTGTCCTTGTACCCTTACCTAGATAGATCCATGTACTTTATCTTTACTCGAAATGGTACTGATATATTGACCACCCTACAGTACACGAATGCTGATCCACATTTTCTGGTCAAAGATTAATATTAAAGGCAGAAAAGCGCACAACCACAGACACAGAGTGTGGCTCTGAACTCATAAACAGCGTGGGAGTCAAGTGGACACTAGGTATTTTGTTCGGTTCTCAGTTCAGCTCATTAAATAGCCTGTAATTATTGAACATAATGCATGTGGTAGAACTCTTGGCACTTTAGTACTGATTAATCCTGACCCTTGTGGCTTTTATGTCTATTGCTTTTGTAATATGAGCCATTACACTGTATGTGTAAAATGTATAAGTTCTGCTCTTGAGAGTATTGTGGCATTATATATTAAATAATTCATGGATATGAAAAACTCACTGTTTGAGCAGGACTATAAACAATCCACACAACTGAAATAACAAATAAATTGATTAAGTTAGAATTATAATGTCTCAGGGAGTTTTTGTTGTTTTTGAAGAAGACTTTAAGCACAGAACTGTCTCTTAGCCACCATTTGAGTGCAAATGTTTTAAAGAAGGCCATATGTCTATGAATGATGATCCTGGCAGTGATAGCTCTGAGCCCTACAGTCATTCTCATGACTATTTAAGAAGTGAAATGCATAACAGGAACGCCGACAAGATTATATTTCATTGTACACATAAGATCTTCATTTATTAAGTTATTGGTACAGTAAATGCACCTTTAATGTTTAGGTGAAACATGCAAATACAACTACATAAGTTAGTCAGCGAGCAAGAGCGAGAAAGATTGATTCAGGGTTTTCTACGTTACGGATACAACACCACCATAAAACTCTGATTCCTCTGTTGCATGCATTTGGAAGGCCAGACTTTGTGTTACTGTTGCTCTTGGTGGAATCATTTCTGCATACAACAGGTTTCTTTCTTTTTTCAAAAGCTGGAGAAATGCTCAGCAGGTTTCCTTTGTTAATATATTTTGTTAATTTATGTATTTGCCTGACATCAGTGACATAAAAAGCAAACCAAAATCATAAAAAAAACTGCATGCATTAGCTCGCCTGACTGACTCCCACACTTCTGATCCTTGAAAAGTGATTGATAACTTGTTGCCTGCATGCAGAAGAGATTCATCTGACTGTAGGAACTGTACACACAATCATTCATGTACACCACTTGCATATTACTGGAACTCGGCTGGGAATTACTGCCACATCCCTGTATAGTCCTGACCTTGCTCCAAGCCTTTTCCACATGTTAGGCCCATCAAAAGAGTTGATAGGAGGCCAGCGTTTTAGCCATGTGACATTGCACTCTGTTTGCATACTTTTTTAAATGTTTTAAAAGTTCTGATCTTGTGCCACTTTATACTAACTAATTCATGGATATTAGTGCCTCTTCAGTGCCAGTATCACACACACGCATGCACGCATGTATCACACACACGCAGGCACACACACACACACACACACACACACACACACACACACACACACACACACACACAGATCAGCCATATTGTAACATTATATCAGCCAACACATTATGCTTTGTGTGTGCTGTGGTGTCTGGGAGGGGCCTCACTAGATCGACTTGTTTGTCTGGCGCATCCTATGGGATCGGATTCAAATTGGGGAAGTTTGGATATTTCAGTTCAATCATGGTTTTAGGACAAGCTAGACAATTCTGTAAATCTTTCCACATAACTTAAAATATTATTATTTATAGTGATTTTGCTATTAATCAAAAGCTAATTTCTGTAATTCAAATTATATTGTGATAATTATAATATACAGAATAATTAGACTTAACACTGTTAAGTTGTAAAACAAAAAAAGGCTTGAGTGATGTCTATGAAAAAAAAAAAGTGTTTCCTGAAGACATTTTTTAAGTATGATTAAGTATGGCTAAGTTCTTACTAAGCTAAACTCTTCCTCTCCTTGTGGTGTATGCAGGGTTTGGGATGACCACGCCGGCCACAGTGGGAGGCAAAATCTTCCTGATTTTTTACGGACTAATCGGTTGTGCAGCCACCATCCTGTTTTTCAACCTGTTTTTGGAGAGAATTATAACTGTACTTGCATTTGTGCTGAAGTCGTGTCACGAAGCTCAACATCGGAGGAAAGGCGTGCTACCTCACAACAGCAGGCATGAGGGTCACGCAAGGCAGCATGGAGAGGACAGCCTGGCAGGATGGAAACCATCAGTGTATTGTGTGATGCTCATTCTCTGTGTGGCGGCCATCATTATATCATGCTGTGCCTCTGCCATGTACTCCTCAATGGAGGGCTGGGGTTATTTGGACTCGCTGTACTTCTGCTTTGTAGCATTCAGCACTATCGGCTTCGGGGACATGGTGAGTGGCCAGCGCGCTGCATACGACAACCAGACCCTGTACAGCCTGGGCAACTTTTTCTTCATTCTCATGGGTGCTTGTTGTATTTATTCACTCTTCAATGTGATATCCATCGTCATCAAGCAGGTTCTCAACTGGCTTCTGAAGAAGCTTGAGATACCATGCCGCCACTGCCCAGGAAGGAACCTGCGTCCAGGGAGGAATGCCATAATGCCTAGCCACTTTCGCACCCGAGTCCGGAACATCTCAATAGACACAGATGCCGTTAATGAGAGCGAAACGGATGGCCGCAGGATGTCGGGGGAGATGATCTCCATGAGAGACTTTCTGGTGGCTAATAAGGTCAACTTGGCCATCATGCAGAAACAGCTGTCTGAGACAGCCAACGGGTATCCGCAACCACCCGGCTCCATGAACCGACACAACGAATTCTCTGGAGGAGTTGGAGCTCTGGGAATCATGAACAACAGACTAGCTGAGACAAGTGTAGACAGATAAATCTCCTCGGTTACCAAACAAAAAAAACATGAAAAATCTAAGGCTATCCAGTACTCATTTGTTCAGCTCTGTAGCTACACGTAAATTGCTGCTTATATCTTGCTCTATATGTCTGCAAAAGCGGCACATATGCTCAGGTGTGGTTTACAAGAACTATAAACTCTATAAACTCTGCTGCATCAGAAAGTTGTTTAGACCTAAAATCCTGTCTTCTCTGTAAAGTAGGCTGCATGATATTTGCAATCTAGTTCAGCCCATTTAGACAAATTAAGCCATTTTTATAACAGCATGCATGCTTTGCTGAAAGGCTTATTTCAAATGGTGTACTTGGCATACTTCAGGTTTAATTAGTGTGAGTGCGGTGACATCCTGTGCTGTTGATACCCAAATGATGTTAAAGCATCTAAAGAGAAGTGTGGGCGTGTTTGTGCACTGGGTAAGCACAGGCTGCTTTATGTGAAACAAATGGGCAGAGCCTGTTTAAGCTCCTGTTTAAATTATGGGAAAGACCAAGACACTGGACAAGAATATCAATAAAGTGTGTATGCAATGTAGGAGCAAAATATTTAAATCAGGTATAAGATGTATAATGTGTACAGTGTACAGTATGTAATAGAAACCTTATCATATCCAGTAGCTTGGGTCAAAGCACAGAGAGAGACGTTTTAAAGGAGATGGAATCCAGGTCAAAATCAAAACCAGGAAGTAC
>JAOTRS010000002.1:2951705-2968199 GCA_028565755.1 Dinotopterus cunningtoni
ATATTTACAGCATACTCGTAATTATTACGATGCTCCATCATTCAGGATCATTTAAATATAAAATTAAATATATTTATACTTTTTACAAACATATACACTTAGCAGTGCTGTTAATATAAATCTAAATATTTTATTCTACATTTACATTTGAGCAGAGCGTATCAGGATTTGGGTTGTGTGATAGAATACCAACTAATATTCACTTAAGTAAGTAATAACTGAGGAGTCACGGTGGCTTAGTGGTTAGCACTGTCGCCTTGTACCTCCAGGGTTTGTGTGCATGGAGTTTGCATGTTTTCCCCATGCTTGGTGGGTTTCCTCTGGGAACCCACAGTCCAAAAACATGCAGATTAGGATAACTGGCGTTCCCAAATTGCCCGTTGTGTGTAAGCGAATGCGTATATGTGTGTTCTGCAATGGATTTGCACCCACCTTGTGCCCTAAGTCTCCGGGGTTAGGCTCTAGGCCCCCTGTGATCCTGTACACAGGATAAAGCGGTGTAGACGATGAGTGAGAGAGTGAGTGAGTAAGAACTGATTGCTGAATTTCTCCATAAAAGCTTATCTTTCTACTGCACACGAGAAATAATATCATGGTCACGCTAGAGGGCGCCAAGGTTTACATCCAAACGCAACTAGATTATTGATCATTGATGATGATTGTTATTATTGTGTAATAAAATAGATACCTAAAATAATCAACATAATTATCATAATCATAATTAAAATCTGAAAGATCAGGATTAATAGACAGACCCCTTTATGTGTGCGCATCTATTTATTAATAAAAAAAAAAATAATAATCATAGCATCATAGATTTTAAAAAGAAGACAGTTGATGTTCATGTTAAAAAGGAATTTTATAAATCTATAAACAGGATTGTATAGAGGAAGGCATTTTATAATAATAATAATAATAATAATAATAATAATAAACATGTGCGCTGCAATTTCAGGAAACAGACAACAAAGACATGCACTTGATCTAGCTGCTCTGTTTCTGGTTGTAGTCCAGGTTCCCTGGGCGGAACTACAGCTCCCATGATGCCCCGCGCGGCTCTACTGTTCATATCAATATGGCTTCTGTCAGTCACACAAAGGCAGATGATGTTTTGCAGTGAGCTGCGGGTTCGCTGATTAAACAGGAGGGCAGGCAGAGGGAGAGGGACTCGGAGGGGCAGGAGGACATGGCGCCGTGGCTTTGGTGACAAAGGAACTTTAAGGACGCGCGTTTTGTTTTGCTCTGGGACCAAAAAATTCTGCTGCTTAAATAAATTCAATGTTCTGCTGGACGGAGGCCAGGCTGGAGGTAGGAGCGAGCGCCAGCGCGAGCGCCTGGAGCTGCAGGAGCAACACTTTCATCTCTCTCTGTCTCTGTCTCGCTCTGGCTTGTGTCTCTCTGTCCCTGTGTCTCTGTCTGTCTCTCTCTCTCTGCTCTTACAGAAACACCAGCATACAAACACTGCATGCATGAAACAACTCGGACTTATTATTATTATTATTATTATTATTATTATTGCATTAAGCACAGCTCTGATTAATCCCGAGTGATCATACCGAGATCAGGATCAGTTTATCCAGATCAGTCCTTCATGTTTGAGCAGGTTTTAGCTTAAGGTCCAAGTGTGCTTCTGGGTCCTGTAGAATCCTAAATAAACACTTGATTCACACAACCACTGTGAAGTGCACTTAAACATGGTGGTGTTTGGGACGCAGCCTGGGTGTGTAACCGTGTGTAAAGAGTGTAGGTGTTGATCCTGAGTCTCTCTCACTCACTCACTTATGGTCCATACCGCTTTATTCTGTATACAGGGATATCCCAGGAGACTTAGGGCACGAGGCAGGATACACCCTGGACGGGGTGCCAATCCATCGCAGGGCACACACACACACTTATTCATATACTACGGGCAATTTGGGAATTAGCCTAATTTGCATGTCTTTGGACTGTGGGAGGAAACCCACTAAGCATGAGAAGAACATGCAAACTCCATGCACACAGACTCGAGGTGGGAATCGAACCCGGACCCTGGGTCTGCAAGACGACACTGCTAACGACTAAGCCACTATGCCACCATGAGGCTTAAACAATCTGATCTATAACAAACATCGTAATAGTAATCAGGGCTGCATCAATACACATATTGGTGTCATATAATACCTGCTTTTGGGGAATTAGTCAGAAAGGGCTTGTTGGTTTGCACATGCTTATACAAAAAAAATGCTCAAATACCAAACATCTGTTATGAAGTGATACTCTGTGATGTAATGATCCAGACGTAGTTCACCATGAATGACAAAACTGAAAAATGAAGTGGAGGATCTTCCTACTATAACCTTTAACAGTGTCTTCAGTAGAGAGCACAGAGCAGTATCGGCGAGCACACGGTTTGAGCAGCTCACCCCTGCGAGCACTGGGCACTCCACACAGCACATCTACACTACTATTTACGGCACTAAACAATTCAGTTTAAACACTGTAACATCCTAAACAGTAAAATCCTTCATGTCAAAATCCAGGAGGTCATCCGTAGTAGCACCTGGCTTCAACCAACATAAAAAAAAACATACATACAGTATGATACAGTATTAATGTCTGGAAAATTGTTCTATTGATCTCAAATAATGATGAAGATGATGATCTTGAAATTGCACAAAACTGACTCAAACATTCCTTCAGAATCACTCCTGCAGCTTCAATAGCACTGCATGATGATTTGCATATAAATTAAAGAAGTAATTATCATACCTGAGTATCATAGGGAGATGGGTGTGTGCTGTGGGAAAATTCTAAAATTCTCAGACAAAGATTGAGCGAAACACTTACTAGAAGCAGTGTCACAGTGTTCTGAGGACGGCTTTCTGGAAAAGCCTGAAAATTTCCAGACTAGTTTTGCATCGTGGAAAGAACAGTTGCACTGTTTAGCAAATACGTCCTGCAGAGAACGTTTAACTCTTAACTCTTTCAAGGAAAAAGCTAATTGTGGTATGTGTTTATGTATTTTGTATTATGCCATATCTGTATGAAATACATCACTCTGGTCCAGCATTTATAGGAAAATAATCAACTATGAAGTGGAGTTAGTGTTAGGATGTAAGTTAGGTTTCAGTAACAGAATGTTTTATAACAGTGTCGTTTTTTTTTTTGGATTCTGTAAAGCTGCTTTGTGACAATGACTATATAGTGCTATAGACATAAAACTGAATTCGATTGAATTTTATACAACAGCTATTTAAAATTGCATTACATTTAAAAAAAATCTATTAAGGATCATGTCCTAATTTTAATGAGGGGGCGTAAAACCATAAAAAGCCCATCATTGAACTTGATTTGTGTAGTGCTTATAACAATCGTCATTATCGCAAAGCAGCTTTACTGAATAAAAAAAAAGTAAATGAATTAAAAAATGTACAAAAAATAAGTATAAACTGTAACTATCAGTTCGAAAAGAAATGGATAAATTTTTGTCAGGTTACAAGCAGGATTGTGTAGGAAAATGATACACTTTTGCAATTCCTGCTGGCAGTAGACAATGCAAAAAAATAAAAAATAAGGCTTTCGTTTGGCTCACCCTCGTAATTATTCTTAATGTTGTGACACATCTGCAGAACACCTCAGTTAGTTCCTGTGAATTAAAAATAATGATAATATTTGAGATGTATATTATTCATCTAAAATCTATTTGAGTGCTGCTGCTATTCTCCAGTGTGTGCAGTGAAATATGGCGTCTCTGTGAGGTGAAAGCAAGGATAATACATGCATTCCTGCAGGAGTTTAAATGGCCTTTTACGCAGCGCAGCAGCAGAGCTGAGACGGCACCCGGGAGGGAGGAGGAGAGAAATTTAAGGAAAAACCACAGAGCAGGAAAGAAAATCCATCCAAGATAGCTGAGCTAGTTTTAACAAAAGAGCCTCAGAGCAGGAATTTTATCTGAGAATAATTCTCTCAGTGCTGAGCTCAGCCTGTCTACATGTACGCAAGTGCATACACACACACACCCACACACACACACACACACACACATTTTTGAGGTAATTACATTGACTGTGTAGTCAAGTAGCTAAACCTTAACCTCGAAGAACTTAAATCGTTTTTAATTATTTTTTAAATAAAAGCAACACTTCTCAATCTGCATCACATAAAATAACTAATCTCCAATTCATCACACATTTCTACAGTCATCTTGCAATCTGGTCCTCACAAATAACTAAATACAGGCACACGCACACACAATGCTATAGGGATTTGCCTGGAATTTAAAAAATAATAAAGACTAGGTCTGGTGCATGCGTGTTCACACGTGCACACACAAACACCCACATGCACGCACACATGCAGATTTGCAGTGCTGCCTTCAAGTGCCACTGCAATGTGCTTTCCATATGAATTTCCAATCTGGAATTGCTTCGCTAACCTATACCAGACGAGAATGAATAATCCAGCCAGCGCAAACCCTCACACAGCTCTGTGCTTTTATTATCAAGCTAAAAGATCTGTGTGATTATGAGCAGACTGGTTTTATATTTTTCTTGAATCCTTAACCCCTTTTGTAACTGAAGCAGCTTCCCTTTTTTTAAGGTTTATTCCTGATGATCCTCTCACTCCAAATACCGTCTGATATAAGATCTGTAAAATACGTCTGAGCTGAGATCTTGGCAGCTAAATTGATAGCCTTAGTCATTCGCTGTCTAATGCTCAGCGACCATTTTTTCTGGTTGCCTAGCAACGAGCATTGTTCAGACGTGTCATTGTGTATGCATATAGCACATCGGTAATAATATTTAATAAATGCGTCATTGTGGTTGCTTTCTCCTCATGTTTGGTCAGAATGTCACATTACACCGACGAGCCTCGCTTCACCATCGAGCAGATCGATTTGCTGCAGCGGCTGCGTGGGAGCGGCATGACCAAGCAGGAGATCCTGCAAGCGCTGGACACATTGGAGCGCCTGGAGCGCGAGCACGTGCAGAAGTTCGGCCCGCGCAACTCCTACACAGGAGGGACGAGTGCGGGAGGAGTAGCAGGAGGAGTCAACAGCCATAGCAGCTCAAATTCTGCCGCTTTGTCCAGCACCGCTCCTACCTCGTCCTCATCCACCTCTGTGGCCACTCAGACCGTTTTCCAAGGCAGCACTCCGTCCCCATCTCCAAACAGCTACGATACCTCTCCGCCCCCCACCATTACTGTGCCCATGGGCATAGTAACGGCAGCGGCTCAGAACGGGCGCGACAGCTTGGCACCTGTCAGCAACGGGAAGCTTTCGCCTCCCCAGTACCCTGTACACGCTCGGGCCTTCGGCTTCGAATCCACTGAGGAGGAAGTGGACATTGATGACCGGGTGGAGGAGCTCATGAGGTCACTATAATAATCAATAAATAATGATTTATTATTTATTCTTCTTTTTATTATTATAGATTGCATTTTAGTCCCATTTTTCAAACATCTATCATTTATCATTCTTTCTCTGTTTCTAGAAAGGACAGCAATATAATTAAAGAGGAGATCAAGGCCTTCCTAGGAAGCCGGAGAATTTCACAAGCCGTTGTTGCTCAAGTCACAGGTCAGTGCTCATGACACGCTTCTCACTCAGCTCTGTGTGCCAATGATCATGTGCGCTGTTTGTAAAACACTCCAGTTCAGCACTTTTTCCATGCACAGTGAGTTATGCCATCAGTTAACAAATAAAACATTTTCACGATTTTACATAACAGCTAAGATATTGGTCAATACCTGCACATCTACAAACTGGCCTGAGTTGATTGTCGCTCTTGATAAAATAGTGTGTGTGTTGCCCAGGCATCAGTCAGAGTCGGATCTCCCACTGGCTCCTGCAGCAGGGTTCTGATCTGAGCGAGCAGAAGAAGAGAGCCTTCTACAGGTGGTACCAGTTGGAGAAGACCACACCTGGTAATGCCACACTCCCCTCACACTAAACAAAATGTATTTGATCACTTCAGGTTGGTGTACTGGAGCAGCGAAGCTGCTCTTAAAGTCTTCATACCTGCTTCAGACATTGTTTTAAAAAAATGCATTTTTGCTTTTTTAGTCAGTTCTGGCTTCGTTTCATTCGGTGCAGAGTTTAGAAAGGAAATATTAACAAATGAGTATAAAGGTTTATGCCATATGGAAGGTGAAGATAATTCCATAGATCCAGAGCAACCACCGTGTCCTGTAAGCTTAAAACCACACTTACTACCCTACGCTGAGAGCTGTAGAGCTGATGAACGGTTGTTTTTTTGTCCTCCTAGGTGCCACTCTGGCAATGAGACCTGCCCCCATGGCGCTGGAGGACATTGTAGAGTGGCACCAGAGTGCTCCACCCATCAACTGCAGCCCCGGGAGCTTCCGCCTGCGCCGCGGCAGCCGCTTCACCTGGAGGAAGGAGTGTCTTGCTGTCATGGAGAGGTCAGGGTTGGGAATTTCAGTTTAGTTTTTTTTTTTTTTCTTAACTATAACACTCCTGATTCCAGTAATTAAGTGTTTACTTAACTGATTAATGAGCTTATCAGGGACCGTCCTACTGTCACCTGCAGAGTTTATTAAAAGAGCTGACTCAGTGATATTATTATTATCGTTGGTGTTGTTGTCATTTCAGTTACTTTAACGACAACCAGTATCCTGATGAGGCCAAACGCGAGGAAATTGCCAATGCCTGCAATGCTGTGATACAGAAGCCAGGTGAAGTGACACATAATAATGAAGCCTTTTATAAATGCAGGCCAAAGCCATAAAACTCCTCCCTGACCCTCCCTACAATGTCTTTTTGTTTAGGAAAGAAGCTTTCTGATCTGGAGCGGGTCACATCTCTTAAAGTGTACAACTGGTTTGCTAACCGGCGAAAGGAGATTAAGAGACGAGCCAGTATAGGTAATGTTGAAGCCCTGTGGGCGCGTTTATGAAAATGTCTCGGCTCTTCAAAGCTGCACTTTATCTCCTTTACATGCAGTACAGTTATTTCATGAATTATTAATTATTTAAAAATACTAATTTACTTTTTTAAGTGTTTTTTGTCATTTCTACATTTGTAACTACTGAAACTACTTACTATATTTGTTTAAAGATTTTATTAAAGATATTATTTTAATTTATTCAAACTTTGTATATTTTGGGCCTGGAATGATATCCGCTCTTTTCACGTAAAAGGCAATGCATTAGAGATTTGAAGTTTCAAAAGAACAGGAAGAGAAAATCTTGAGTCAGTCTTTTTGTGTACATCTTGAAAAATTACAACCTGCTCTTTTAATTTATGATAAATTTATGATAAAACCATGTTAATGCACATGCAATACACACATAAAATGTATTAAATAAATTAGTGAAAATGTCCACCCTAACACCCTGATATGTTATGGCAAGGTGTGTTATTTTCCGAAGAAGCAGCAATCCTAGAGACTCATGGGATCGATGCGCAGAGTCCAGGCGGTCATTCCAACAGTGACGACATCGACGGCAACGACTTCAGCGAGCCGGGCACCGAGCCGGGGTTAGGGACGGTAAGGGTTGTATTTAATTCCACTTTCAATAAATATTTACTCTTAACATTTCCAGTTTTCACTGTTCAGCTGTGTTTTAATATTGACTGTAAAAGACACATTCAGAGACTTCAGAACTGTGAGGGTTGTTTTGTGTGTGAAAGAGAGCAGTGGCCAGAGGTTTTGGGTTTCAGTAGAGGGGTAGTGTCATCCTGCTTTCAGGTACACATGATGTGTTTAGAGCTGGTACATTTCTTTACGTACATCACATTAGCTAGCTTTGAAAGTTTTCATGGCCTTATGATGGATGGATTTCCACTGCACTTTTCAAAACGGTCTTATAAACTTGCCTTTCATCCTGAATCTGAGCTCGGCTAATAATAGAGCAGATAAAACAGCTAATCAGATGAATCAGTATTGTTTAGCTGTTTGCCTCTGGTTATAACACACCAGGATGTCCTGATACACACCTTAAGTCTCTTGTTTAAGGTACCTTTGGTTCCTGCTTGGGCCACTTTCTGGCTTTGAAAGTGCAGTGGAAAAACAAAACAAACACCCTAAAAGGCCACTCTTGCGTTTGTAGGTACCAAGTTTGCTCTCTGGTTGGTTGGAGCATCCCATTGGGGCAGGGCTGGGCTCAAGCAGTGGGGGCAGGGCATCAAGCTGATTGGCATCAGACTGACGGCTGTGTCCTGGTCTTATCGCCCCTCCCCCACCAGGACGAGAGCACGGGACCGGGTGAGCACCAGGACCCCATCAGCCTGGCGGTGGAGATGGCGGCAGTCAATCACTCCATCCTGGCGCTGTCGCAGCAGGGCAGGGGCGGCAACGACGTCAAGGCAGAGGTGCTCGAGGACGTCTGAGGACACTTCCATCAACACACACGACTCTCTTACTCTCACACATACACACACTGTATCTGCCAAGGGAGGAGACGGCGTTGCGGTCAGGAGGGAGTGAGTTTTAGACTTGCTAATTTTTCACCTCAAACAAACTCCTGCATCTCGGAGCAGTTTACGCATTTTAATAACTGCATACGTTCAAATTGAATGGAAATAATAAGCATTTAATTATTTCAGTTTTAACACCTAAGCTAAGTTCAGTCCTCCTCTTCTTTAACCTCCCTATGAGAAACTAACACTCTTTATTGAATGCCCATCATGCTAGTTCAATTCCTCAGGCCTTCGTAAAACAAAAAAGTGATTAATTTGGAAAAAGGGAAAATGTTGTCACGCGACTCGAGACTAAAGGTGAAGAGGAATCAGTTAATCTCACGTAAGCCCAAATCAAGTTTCCTCCAACAGCCATAATCTTATTATTCCAATATTTAAACAGAGATTCTTATGAAGTGGAAATGCACTTTTAGGAGAATTTGGTCATTAAAATTACAAAAAAGAGAGATGTCTCTTTTAGTGTCTTTTAACTGTTCTCTAAATGGAGCAGTTTGTCTTGTTCAGCGCCCTCTGCTGCCTGTAAAGTAAATTACAGTTACAGTGAAAACACTCACCCATTTTCCATATGTTGACTCCGCCCCTTTACTGAAACCTTTTAATGAAAAAAGTACAGTTTTACCCAGGTGGTAACTCCCATTTCTTACAGCCAGTGTTAAGATTTTTGATTAAAAAGGGGAATAAATTTCTCTCTGTGTAAATAAAGCACTGACGTTCCTATCCTCCTGACGTAGTAGCAGCCTCCTGCCGTCTAGCTACCTGTAAAGCCGAGTCTCCTCAGTAGTGAGATCTGGTCCTAAAAACACATGAGCCATAGCAATGATCATGTGCTTCATCTTCCTCCTCCTCATCACTCACCCAGAGCCTGCTACATGTCTTTAGGCTTCTTTAAAAGCAATGGGACAAATGCTGTTAACATACCATGTGTAACCTCATAGTTTTGTGCATCAGTATGCTGTACTGAGCGACATATGAGTGTCGGCTTTAACACCCAGGCCCTGATTTACCGAGAATAACGCACACAAAAAGTCGGTGTGGTTTAGTGGAAGAAAATGAAAGAAATTACATTTCAGTATCTCAGATTAAAAACTACAAAATATGAACACATTTGGAGATTCTAGATAAACCTTTTGTACAGTCTAAATTGACCTTCATCTGTCTAATGGAATTCTGGAATTTAATACATGCTGTCCAGTTTTGGTAAATTGCAGATAGAGTCTCTCTACCACTCCTGAAGTGGCTTTTAGGTTTAATGATTACACTAATATCTAAATCAATCTGTTTGCAATGAGTCTGCTTTGCACATTTGTATAGACCTGCCCCAAAAATCAAG
This sequence comes from Dinotopterus cunningtoni, assembly GCA_028565755.1. Taxonomy (NCBI): domain Eukaryota; kingdom Metazoa; phylum Chordata; class Actinopteri; order Siluriformes; family Clariidae; genus Dinotopterus; species Dinotopterus cunningtoni. The sequence continues at coordinate 2,961,461 of JAOTRS010000002.1, forward strand.
GGTAATAAGTCAGGCATGCACAAACAGACAAAACATGCAAATGTTTATTTAACATTTAAGGCACAGGAAGTCAGTCCACTTTTTTCAATTACGTTTTGAATTAAAGTCAAAACATTTTATCCAAATTATTACTGGACATCAAAGAACTGCAGTGAAATTTAATCCTAAAAAGAAAACGTTTGGCCAAATCAGCATTCTTGGCTGATCTAGGGATTAGTGTATAAGAAGAATTTCAGTTGTAAAACTGAGTCACAAATAACTCAGTCACAAATAAGCTTTCACTTTTGAACAAGACTGAAAGAACACAAACTTTCCCAAAGTTGAAATAATTTCAGTTCTGCTGTTTGTATTTGCAGAGTATTGTCTTCACATACTGCTCAGGAGTATAAAGCTCCCGAAACTTTTGCACTTTTTGTTACCTTTAATTTAAGATGTGATTTCACTTTAGGGTTCAAATGTGCCATCATTTGGACACTCTTTCAGTTAATATTCTGCTGCACTTAATATTTATTTCACTAGATTTGAAATCGTTAGCTCGAGTCTGATGGATGACCTCTGATAGAAATCCTTTTATTCCCAATTAGTTAAACATCCAGCCTTTAAAAAATATATTTTTTAATATAGAACGCCACCTTTACTGATGTCCAGAAAAGAACCCAAATTGTTTGATCGGGGTGGACGAGCATTCTGTGCTTTCTGTTTGACGAGAGATCAGGAGCTTGACTGTCCTGTTGTTCTGTCCATGTTCAATATGTGAATATGTTAAAAAAATATATATAAATATATATATATAAATATTATATGACGCAAATACTGTTGTATCAACTAAGAATAGTTCAATCTTGTAACTCCTATTTCAGAATTTAGTGCCTTTTTTTGGACAGTAGACTGTTCAGTAATGAATATGTAGTATAATGTATGCTTTATCACTTTTTTAAGACTTTTTTTTAAACTTGTGTTTATTTTAGTACTGTATCTTCTAGAGAATAAAGTCTAAATCAATGACAAATTTCAAACTTTTCGCATTTTCCTGAAACTGTTAACTGGTAGAATCTGACTGTGCTCTGAATGGAAAGAAAGAAAAGGAAGAAAAGGGGAAAAGCTAGAGTAAAACAGAAATATGGTGAAAGTTCATTTTAAAGGATTAAAAGCAAGTAAAAGAAAAAAATTAATAAAGGTAGATTTTTAAAGGTGAAGAAAAATAGCAGAAAGAAAAACAAATATCCAAGTGAAGTTAATGACAAAGAAAAAAAAAAAAGAAAATCAGAGGGTCTTACTCCCTCCGTCCTGTCAGTCACTGCATCTCGCCAAACCTGGGTGTAGGTGAGGTCAGGTATGTGGATGGACAGCACATTCAGGAAGAAAAAATAAAAGACAGAAATTATCAGAATGAAGAAAAGTGAGGAAACACAACACAAGCTAAAGTAAACTGAGGAAGGTTTTGAAAGGTTATTTTTTTTAAAGAAAAAGGAAAGAAGAGAAAATAGAAAATTGTTCAAGACAGAGAAAAGAGTGAGAAAAAAGAAAACGGGGGAAAAAGAAAAAGAGAATGGAGAACATAAACAATCACAGCACTAGTGATGACTAATGACTGGAGAAGACAGAGGGATGACAGTCGTTTTGGTAAATCAGTCATTTTTATTTTTCTTGTCCACAGAGATTACTGTACAGGCAATAAAAAAGAAATTATAAATGAATTATTATACACGATTACTCTTTGGATATCAGCACCACATTACACATCATTAAATTAATCCCAAATTTGTGCTCAGATTAAAGTCTAAGAATACACTTTTACACACACACACACACACACACACACACACACACACACACACACACACACACACACACACAGGTTGTAAAAAGTGGTTCATGAGCATACATGAGCAAAACTCCAGGACGAAGCTCTGGAAGGAAAAAGAGCTGGGAGTCGGTGCACCGATGCGGGGAAACCGTTTACTGGCGCTCAGGGGTTAAACAGGACGCACTGAGCCGTGTCTGAGTCACCGAACTTGGCTGGAACGGAGCTGAAAGGACACTTTGTGATCAATTTAATATTGCTGAAGATCAGTGTCAGGTTTGAGAAAAGTTGTGAAATGTCAGATATGAAAACGCCCGACAGGCTAACAGGAAATTATCAGTAAATCGGGGATCATTGATAAATTGCACTTGAGCCTTAAACCTGGCAAAATCTTTTGCGTCAGAAATACACGATGTCAGTAGCTGAAATGTTGGCCGGGTTTGCACTTGTATAATTTCAGTGCTTTGTAAAGCTCCTACTGTACACTGAAAACTAATGTGTAGTGATAAGGTGCACAAGCTGTGTCAGATTCTAACTGACTGGTTTTCTGGTTCCGAAAACGATCAGCGTGATGCATAAACACACAAACGCTCTTCAACACGAGGAGATAAGGAGATACTTTTCTGTCAGTTAACATGTTTACATTTTGATCGCTGCTATAGTGTCTTAGCGGTCACGTGAGTTCACATTTCTCCTTCTGGTTGGTTTTTAGATTAGTTGTTGCAGGGTAAACAGTAAAAATTTTTCACACCAAGAACTTTGTCTTCGGTCACCAAATTAAGTGTAATACAGTACTGTGATGGTTGCTTTGTGTTATACGACTTCTGATCTCAAATAAAAATTCTTATTTTAAACCATTTTTTGACTTGCAAAATCATGACTTAAAATGTACATTTTAAACCCGGCTATTCTTTATTGTTTGGCTACAGATGGTCATTGTTTCACAACACTGGATACAAGAAGCATCACTGAAATAGTTTAGTAACTCCATAATACTTATAAAAACAACCCCAGTGTAGAGAGCAACCAAGACACCCAGACAGACAGGAAGATAGACAGACGGAAAGGAAGGCAGGCAGACAGACAGACAAGTAGACAGACAAACAGCTTGCTCCACAAAAATGATCCATGTAATAAATCATAGGAAGAACATCGGGATTTTATGAACATACAGGTTTACAACTACAAATCACTACAGACGTGCTAACATTCATGCTATATGTATAAAACACACAATTAGACATTACTGTAACATCTCGAGGGACGGAGCCAAGCAGACAGCTGATTACTAATCGCAGATGGGGGTGGAGCTTAGACAAAAAATTCTGCAAGTTGCACTTAACATTTAAACTAAAAGTTAAATCGCACAAAGTGAGTCAAGTATAAAGTAAATATGCAAGACTATTCCTACGGATATTTTAATGATTCTATTAACTTTGCATGTCATAAAATTAAGATTTTTATTTATTTACTCATCTCGCCCACACATGTCTGTCCACCCAGTCCAATAAGAGCAGCACGATACTCAGCTACTTGTGCGTACTTTTTCAAATATGATGCACAAGGCACACAAACATGATTAAAAAATGATAAGATACATTTCCGTGACAGTTTTTCAAAGACTTGTGCAATGACAAGATGAAGCCATTGTAATGATGACACACACACACACACACACACACACACACACACACACACACACACACACACACACACAGAGTTAGTTAGAAGCTCTGGAGCTACTGAAGAAATATAAAATCAGGAAAATAAATACTACTTTCAGGAAATCTCACCCCTTCCTGGGAAATCTTGCGAGTTAAAAAGGTGATGGCTTTTTATTTCAGCACCAAGTCCAAGTTTGATTTTAAATCCTCTATAAAACAAGAAGACACACCCACTGGGTGGGCAGGGATATAATCTAAATCAAATGTGCAATGTTTTAATTCAAAGGGATTCATAAATTGAAAACTTGATAAATTCCATATAGCTATCTAGAATAATTAAAATATACTTTAATAAAATCAATATTGCATTCGATTTAAGAAATCACATTAACCCCTGCGTTCACACTAGTGAGTGAGTGAGATTTTAATCCAGATTTGCCCAATTTCATGCAAATTCCATATAACAGCAAAACTGGCTCACATGATTCCTCGGTTTGACCTGTGGTCTGATGATCCTGTTAACTGTTTGATGCTCGAAAATGGATGAATCACGTCAATAAATATGTATTGAGACAAATAAAGCTTGTAACACGCCGCTAATATTTGCCAGGGAGGCTGTTACACGTAAATCAAGATCAATCACTGATTAGTGCATTATTTTAATCTTTTTAACCGGTTTGCTTTAGAAGCTGTATATAGCTGTTACTGTACTGTGCAAGAACGTACAATGGACACGTGTGCTAGTGTGAACGAAGGGTACGGTTTAAAATGCAATGGTATAACCCATCTTTCTGGTCTGCCCCCATGTGCAAGACACTTCATTCGTGCTCCTTCATATTGAAGTATATGCATCTCTGACTGTGTAATGATGCAAAACATTTAATACTTTCTCTTGGAATGACTTTTTTCCACTTATTCACTTTACACAAATAATTATATAGTGTAGCCTTAGGCACTGCCCGGAATTGGTCCATCCCCGTATCTTCGTACATGGCATGTTTGCTAAATTCCTCATGGAAGACTGAACCGAATGAATCACTAAAATGACTGCACTGGTGTCAGTAACTGGAGGTTTATCTTCATGAATACCAGTGCAACACTAAAACCTCTTATCCCAGTTAAACTTACACATTCTTTAAAATCACTCAGATCTACATGCTACATGCTCTGAGGTATGTAGTGGCCTTGTCCTCATATGAGCTACAGACTTTTCTTCCAAAGCAATTCCTTTCTCCATATTCTCTCACATGCAATAAATGCAGTACATCGCATTAAAAATTCAACTTCCTATCTTTAGACCTATTCATACCACACATCATGCATCATGGAAATGTAAAAGAATTGTAAATTATTTGTTCCCAGCACACCATACTGCATATGCATTTGAAGAGGAAAAAAAAAATTAACAAATTGCAGTGAGCCAGTACTTCTCAGCGTTCGGCCCTATGTCTACTTACAGGATTTACTTTGTGTCATCTGTCCCAGTTATAAGATTAGATAATCTACTAAAGTAACATCGGCACTAAAATAATGCCAGAGCTATAAACTTGCACTTGCTTTTCTCACTAAAGCACTAATTTATTTTTATTTTTAGAACAAGTATCATATAGCTCTAACATGAGCTATCAACCTTTCAGTGCAATCATAATAAGATGACATGATGTGCTTAAAGTCATGCAAATTATGTAAAAATAAAATTTTCAAAAATAGCTCAGAAAAATAAAAAAGAGCTTCACAGCCATTCAGCACATCTTGCAGAAAATGTGTGTATGGTATGAATAGGCCTTTAAATAGATATATGCACAAACCACACATTTGGCATCCTCTGATGCAGAACCTAGCTTTCTCTTACATCAGACATAACCGTTATCCCTGACCAATCCCTGAGATCAGACCACGTGCTGACGGAAGGCTTTCTCTCTAGTGTTAAAGAGGAATAAGGTATGACTTAAAATAAAAACAAAAACAACCTGAATCACAAAGGCACGTTCGGGATTCTCAGCACAGATTATTGAATAAAGGGGAGGAAGATTAATCAAAGCATGTACTCAAAAGGTAGAAAAAAAAATCAACCGTTTGACCCCAAACACCAGGGTTCCTCAGGAGTTGTATTCGAGGTTCAACTCGCACAGTTTATTCAGTGTTGATATGGGACTTATCACAAGAGCAGGTAAGCTGGTGTTGGTCTCGAGGGAATGCTGTATCTTTTTCATGTAGACCCAGAGTACCAGGGTTACATAGCACAAGTGCGGAACTGTGATCATGCAATCATACAGCAAACAGCAGCGTTTAGTTGCTCCAGGATTTGCGGTTCTCTGCTTTCTGATTGGACAGGCCAGAACCTGACTTAAGCAGTAGGAACTCCCCACTACGCCGGTCCTCTGTGTGCCGTTTAGGGGTGTCGCACCGACTCACTCGGTCCGGCCGCACAAGGACTCCATAGCCAGGGTTACAGTGGAAATACTGACGGCCTTTTACAGTCCCATCGTTCTTACCTGGCAGGGAAAAAAAAAATAATCAAAAACTGTTTTTAAATACCAGAGAACTCAAGAAGCAGGCTTTATCATTAAAAGCTGATGAAATTTATCACAAGTATAAGGATTTTGTTTCTCCCAAACTTTAGCTAAGTCAGCTACAGTAACAGGCAATGCTGTGGCTTTACATTTCCAATATTAAAAAAATAAATTGGGTTAAATAGGGAAAAAAATAAAACAACCTCTAACGTTCACCGGTTACCTTGATGAATAATCCCATTAAAAAAAATTTAAAAAAATTGTTAAAAGAAATGTTGTAAATTCTATACAGTAAAACTTTTTTCCAACAACAAAAAATCCTTAAATTATAAACCTACTCATGCAGCCGACGTGATGCTAAAAAAAAATTGTGCCTTAAAATTGTAAAATGATTTTTGTCCTGGTTTTATCTATATTCTTCCCAAAACATATTTATTAAGTTTACATTTAGAAATCGTCTGATCATAGGGGGAAAATACAACTTTAAACGAATATCATTGGAATATCAATAGGTAGCTTGCAATATAATTTTGGACCCCTCACACCCAAGCCACCTCTTTAAACTTTTGCCGTCTGGTCAACACTACAGAGCACCGAACACCAGGACAGTCAGGCACAAGAACAGTTTTTTCCCCACAGGCAATTTACCTTATGAACAGTTAAACATTCTTATCACTGTGCAATAAATACATTTGAAATACTGTGTGCAATACCACAGATATTTATTTAACTTATTTGATAGAATCCCACACCCTACT
>JAOTRS010000002.1:2998855-3013512 GCA_028565755.1 Dinotopterus cunningtoni
AACTGATACTTAAAGAATGAGCCACAAAAAATGCTGGATAACATTAAAGAACAGCTTTTAATTGAAATAAATAAATAAATAAATAAATAAATAAATAAGCAATATACTTAAAGTATACATAAATATATGTAGATACAAAACACAACTAATTTACACACTCCTTAACTCAATTACAATCATTTAACACCAATAACAGCAAAGTAATTGGAATTCTTGGCATGCTACAAACCAGCATCAAATTTCCGCAATACTTTTGCAGAAACATGACCATATTCGCCTTATCTGGCAAAATACGACACCTCTCCTGACTTGGTGTGACTGGGGCCGGGAACGCACACACTGCTAGCTGATGTTCGCAAGCTGTTAAATACGGTGCATATACTTCATTCTGCATGTCCTTAAATGTTTCATTAGGTTTTATGTGTTTCCTGCTTTACATGTAATTGTTGAAAGACATTTCATGTCATGCTGTCGGCATCCTTTATTGTGAAATACAGCCACACTTTCACGCGTTCAAATAAATTTTCATAGTCAGGAAATTATTTTTCATGTGTGGTGGCGACAAAAGTGAGGAACCAAATTCTAATTCGGTTCTAACACATACCGGTTATAGAGGTATCAGTGCCATATTGGACCTGAGTTTCTGTACCCAACCGGTACTTAACATTACTCGTGGCCTTACTCTCTCCATCGCTCACTATTGCTTAAAAATATTATTCTTCTGCTTGGGTTGTATGCAAATGTGCAGGCTCTGTGTATAGTACATGACCTACATTATAGACAGGCACACATTTGCTTGGGTGCATACAAGTACAAAATAGGTCAAGCTGCAGATTTGTTTTAGGTGCTGGTGAGGTAGAGATTGTTTAGAACAGCTATAACATAATGGAGAACAAGAGTCTAGCTTGTTAAAGGTAACTATAAAGGGATTTTTTTTTTATGTTGTGATTTAACATTACAAAATGTCATGGAGGATAAATCTGTGATATAAGAGGAATAAAACACTTCAGGCTGTCCTGAAAATAATCAACCTCAGGTGGTGACTGGGCTTCTGCTTTATCATGTTTATTATTTTCTTATAACAGCTTATTTTTATTTCTTAATCTGTCCCAAAATCAGATAATCTGCCTGTTAGGACTGTGCGGAATGACAATAATATTATTGTATATATGATGGTAAACTATTTAAAAAGACATTTTGTATTACAGTGAGATTGTTATGTCTTTTTATATCTTTTTTATTAATAAAAAGCAGCTTATTTGAGAAAGACTTCTACAGTCTTGAGTATTTAGAATCCTCTTACTGAATTGTGAACCTTTTATTTTTGTAAGTAGTAAAGCATCATCAAATAGATTAAAGAGATCAGATAGATGGAAGTTTTTTTAATGATCCATTATTATTTTATTGGCAGTTCGTAAGAAAATCTTTGTTTCATGATACAGAGCTCATTGTATCAAATGTTTTGTCAGATCAGCCCCCTGGTTAAGACTCTGGGCTACTAATCAGGAAGTCATGAGTTCAAGCCCCTGTACACTGACCTCAGCATGAGAACAAACTAGGTTGGCCAAAAAGAAAGAAAATTTTCACTTGATTGTACTTGTAAGTGACAAAGACTTTCTTGTTTGTTTGAATTTCCCAGCTTTGTTCAAATAAATATATTGTGCGATCTGAATCGCCTCTTTAAAGTCACTGACGTCATATCTGAACTGTTACTTCAAGCATAATGTTAGCATCTCACCAGCTCCAGTGAAAAAAGTTCGCTCAAGACATAAATTATACAAAAGTGAAAGCTTCTTGAAAAAACACAATTTCAAAGAATCATCACAAGAACTTTTAAAGTGTTTTTAAACAAAAGAACGCAATCCACTCTTCTAAGCTTGTGGTTAAAAATGTGGTAAAATATTACAGATGAGCCCTAATGCCAGACAACAGCTGTACGGTACTGCTTTACAACTTGTGTGTGAATAATGTCTGCAAAATTCCACACACAAAGCAGATAAGCTGTCGCTCTACTGTGAGGAGGACTGACATCTGAACATTAGAAAATTAGTTTAATTTGTTTTCATTTAGTTAGAAATTCGAGACAATTAAAAAAAAAAAGCATTAGGCAAGGTTTAAACGGGCATTAGGCAAGATTTTTAGATCCATCAACATTAGGTCTGACAACGTAATGGTTTGACAGGGGTTTAATAAGATAATAAGGTGAAACATGATTCAGATGTTTATTCTGGAGGGTTTTTGTAGGTTTTTAATGTATGCTTTTTGCTCGCAAAACTGAGATAAAGACCCATTTAGATTTGTCTCAGTCATGTTTAAATCATTATCATGTTCTATATATTTTCCAGGTTATTTTATTAGCAAGCCATTTCTAAAAAAGCACTATTGCACCTTTAACTCTAATTTGAAATACGGTACTGTTGAGTTTGTCTTTGTTAACTCACAATGCTAACAATGACATTAGCACATTAAGAGAAATTAAACTACCTTGCACAGTCCAGTGGTCATTGACCTGCCAGAACATGACACAGGTGTGACAACATGGAGAATAGAGAATAAAATAAATAAACAAAAAAATAATAATTAAAAAAAAAACACAATCACACCTTCACAAACAATGGTGCAGTAAACCAGGACAAAAAAAACAAGTGCTGAGAGAACAGCTTTTTACTATTAAAACACTGAACCGCACACTAATGAGATGCGGAATGATCATCACCTAAATACTCAAATCCATAATAAAGTACTGTATGTATGATATCTATAATACATACAACTTCGGTCAACATTCAACTCCGGTCAAAACTGTAACATTTGAAGAAAATACAAAATCTACAGAAAGAAATTTCCTCCTTCCCTTTTCGGTTTGATCTCCACCGCTCCATGGTTACTCCTCTACACTGCGGTATGTGCTTTGGTATGTTTGCTGTGTGTGATGTCTATATGATGATCCAGCTCTTATGCAGTTTTTTTTTAATATTGTTAAAAACCTAAATTATAGCTTTCAGTTAAAATTCAGCTTCTTGAATTTCTGTGATTTTAATGAATAACTATTTGCCAAAATGTGTTTATTTCGACGGCACGGTGGTGTAGTGGTCAGCACTGTCGCCTTGCACCTCCAGAGTCCAGGTTTGATTCCCATCTCTGTGTGCATGGAGTTTGCATGTTCTCCCCGTGCTTAGTGGGGTTCCTCTGGGTACTCTGGTTTCCCCCCACACTGCAAAGACCTGCAGGTTAGGCTAATTGGCATTCCCAGATTGCCCGTAGTGTGTGAATAAGTTTGTGTGTGTGCCCTGCGATGGACTGGCACCCTGTCCAGGGTGTACCCTGCCTCGTGCCCTAAGCCTCCTGGGATAGGCTCCAGGGTCCCCGCGACCCTGAATACAGGATAAAGCAGTATAGACGATGAGTGAGAGTGTGTTTATTTCTTACTAGACACGCCTCAAAGCACCATGGCTCCAGAAGTGTGTCGACTTTCAAACTCACAGCTCGGATATTTTAATTCTAATAAAACTGCCAATGTCTGCGACAAATCAGTGTTTCCACTGAGAAGAGTTTTATTCATAATAAATATAATGTTACTGAATATATATTTATTACTTATATACTATGACAAACTAGATAACTGACAAGTAGCTAACAAACAGATTTTGTGTGCGAGTTGCACCACAGCCACCAACCCTACAACACAGACTGCCAATTTAAACAAAAGCAAGCTTGTGGATCATAAACACAAATCTTATTTGGATAGTGTCAGCCATTAAGACCCATCTGAGTCAGTGGTGCGAGTTGCCTTAGACCATGCTGGGACAAACACATTTACACCAAGTCATGGAAAGGGGTTCCTGTCCATGACAAAGGGAAAAAAAATGTGACCGGTGTGACTGGAGGGAAAGCCGTATGCTGTCTTACGCCCACCTGAACAATGAATATGAATCAGAGTGTGCAGGAGGTGCAATTGGCCATGTTGGGCCCATGTGAACCGCGCCAACATGAGGCATCTGGTGTGCGGTTAACACGAGCAGAAATTCAGCACATGAACTCCGGTCTGCAATTAAAGTGTCTGTTGTGTGAAGGCAGCAGGCGGTGCATCCATTCACTTTCAAGTTTAAAAGCGGCTCCTTTTGTCCACGCGCTACATCGAGAGAAAGCGCTAATGGTGCTCTCTTGTTTACTGCCATAAAACAAGAGTTTATGGCCAACAGATGCTAAAGCTAAATTCTATAAGCTGCTGTCTTACATGGAGAACCATCACTGGCTCAGGGTGACCTAGGGTTAACCTTCCTGTGGCATTGTCATGGCAACTTAAAGCTGAAGAAAATAGGGAAAAGTCAGATGGATGAGAGTTATGTCCTGACACATGGCAGAGGATTGCACAGTAGTTATACACAGCTTTGCCCACCCTAAGCTACACACACAATTCTAACTGACACTGTTAAAATGCAAACATCATACAAAATTGTCTTGCTTTACATGAAGATTAGAACCTTGACTTCTCTATGATATGTTGATATTTAGTTTCCCCTGTCAAACACATGGGTGGAAAAACATTATATGCAAATGTCTACAAAGTGCTAAAATTCTGGATTCTGGACACTACCGCTTAAAAGTTTTGGATTACTTTCTAACTACATGGTCATTCCTGATTTTTTATTTCTTTTTAGATTGTAAAACAATGCTGAAGGTGTCTAAAATATGCAATAATCTCATTTAAACAGTTAATGTTGAGATGTATCTGCTACTCATGATCTGTAAAGTCTTCATAACGGCTCTAATCCAAGATGCTAATAATTGATGATTTCTGAGGCTGTAACTCTAAATGAACTTCTCTTCAGCTGAGGTATTCATGAGAGACAGTTTTATCATGGTGCTTGATAGGTTTTGCAAATGCACTTGACAATACTGTTCTTGCAAGAACTATTCCATAAAGGCTGACTGCTGTGTTCTAAAATAACAACTGACTGTTGTTGTTACATAATTACCTAATTCTATGTGTTATTTCATAATTTTTAAATTTTCAGTATTGTTGTAGAATGTAGTAAAAAATTCACTAAACAAAAAGAAAGTTGTTTATTCTGCTTCATCACACCACCATGTTGTTGATTATTTTCTGATAACAGCACCGGACAGAATGTTTTATTCCTCACTTATGATATACCAGAAAAGCGTTCATTTCACATTTTATTGTCACATGAATCCACTCTAATTTCTGTAAATGGATCCAACAGTGGAACAAAGTGGGTCATTCTGTACAAGCTGAAGGAATGTAGAAAATATCAGAGCTTATCTTGAGAGTGGCATTACAGTTAAATGAGGCCCAAGGTTACACTGCTGAAGTCTGGCTGTGAGTGGACACACTGTAGGGATAATTACAAATTAAATGACCCAGAAAAGATGTTTCACTGTGATCACACATCTCTGCTCCTCATTCAACCAGCCATGAGTGTGTGCGGACTGAAGTCCGACTGCGTGTTGTTGTTTCTGTATTTTATCTTTCAATAAACATGTCAGACACAAATCAGGAGCTAATAAATTAGTAGCCAAGGTTTAAAAAAAAAAACAAGGCTCCTCGTTCAGGGTCATGTGACACACCTGGGGGTAGTAATAATTCAGCATCTCACACCCCTGCCACACTACACACACATCACCGGTGAAATGAAATAGCTGGGACAAAACAATGTTCGTTCAGAGACATAGACAGGAATGAGACACTTTATAAGCCAAACAAAATAAACTGCAAGCGTAACCCTGCTTGTCACATGCAGGGATGGAGCAAGCGATACCACTGTCGCATGTGAACAGGGACTAAAATTTAGATAAGCCACTTTACTGTATTATACTGAATTTGCAGTCTCTGAAGTCCCTCACTAGTGTAAATGTAGATTAAAGCCATCACCTACCTACCAGGCATACTAAATACCAGTACTGCAAGAAAATAAAGGTGATTTGTTGTGTTTTTTTGGGGGTAATATTTACGTTACTAGGAAAAATCAGTCCCATTAAAAAGCCAGGTTGATGACAATCAATGTATTGTATAAAATGACAATCAATGTATTGTATAAAACAATAATGATACCCATAAGAAACTTCTGACGAACAGAAAGTTGTCTCCCTCAAGCTGATAAAAACTCTGCTCTGATATGACTTACCTAGAGTCTGCTTTTCCCAGGTTTCCACTGGCTGGATGCAAGATGGTCTGGTTCCCCTCCATCTCGACCACACATTTCGTGTTCAGGTCCTTTTCTGTTGACAAATATGAAAAGATGGCAGATTTAACACTCGTTACTGCACACACACATATTACATTTTATGCATAATGAATAACTATTAAATAATTAAGCGGCTGACAAAAAAATTATTAAAAAGAGTACATGGAAATGTTTCAGCGTTGAGAGAGAGAGAGAGCGAGAGAGAGAGAGAGAGAGAGAGAGAGAGAGAGAGAAAACTGCGCCCTAGAATGGTTGTTAAATCAAACATGTTTTGTTGACTTTAGTGGTGACAAAACAAGTAATAATCACAAGAACGTGAGTCAATTACTTCTCCAGCCTTTAAATTCACATAGGTTTAAATAATGGAAGGAGTCTCCAGACAGAGGTAAAGCTGTGACAGATAATAACTATGGCATATTGTTCTTCAAATAATATGATTAAATTAGACTAAGAGCAATAAACCATTTTGTGACATTTTCTAAAAAAATAAATAAAATAAATAAAAAAAAGATTAACATAAGAGTAATACTGATTTATCAATAATGCTCCACTTTAATATTTTCCTATAACTTTTGTAGTTACTTAACGAATAGAACACTCAACGGGGTGAATATAAAGTGTTTTATTCGTTAATTAACTACAAATTTCTGTTGGCGCCAGTCTTGAGGAAAAACAAAAAAAATAGAAACCTCGGTATAGAACAAGCTTCTCCGGTTCAACATTTTAAAATCCTGTGAAGGGGGAAAAAAAAACTGAGAAAATGTGTTATCCTGGTTTCAAATCATTCTACAGCAATAGCATCAGTTTAACATACAGCTGAATTGTTTGAAATGTATGCAAAACAATCCAGCAGGTTTTCAATAACCACATTCAAAGCAGATCGGATCGGAAAATAAAAGTAAGCATTTGAGGTGATAAAAGTGGCCCATGGACCAGGAAAGTCAATCCTATTCGACAATAAATATCCATTCAGATGCTATGGCAGCTTGGTTTTGGAAACTAATAGAGGAAATGTCGCTGACTCAGAAATCCTTGGCGAGGACACGGGCACGGCTTAGAACCAAAATGCCAACGAGCAGCTTGGTTTAAAGAGGAAGCCTCGGCTTCCTGCCTCCAGCGAGAGCCGGCAGGAGGAACTGGGAGAGCGGAACTTACAGCTGGGAAAGAGAGCATGAAGAAATGTCTGACGTACGGAAAATGTTAAAAAGCACAAAGAGAACAAGAGAGATAAAATACAATGCAAATAACCATGATTATTTGTGAAAATTGGTTGAAAAGATAAAAAATATTTTTAAAAAAAAAGATCCTCAAATTTCTGAGTAACTAAATAAACAGATTCTTAAGGAGCACTGCTTCATTAGTCATGCACCATGCACAAACACTACACATCAGCTTGACAAAAGATAAGCAAGTGATGTCATCGCTTTCCTGTCAACGTGGAGCATCAGGAAATTATTCAAACGTCTGGCAATTTCCGCACTCCGGTTTTCAGGTTCAAGGTGGTTCTTCGAGCTTCTAAAATGTGCGCCTATGGGAACCTGAATATTTTGCTGTTATGCAACGTTAGCAAACAGTTCATTACGGCTGACTGAGACTCCCTTCCTTCTTTTGTTCACACACACACACACACACACACACACAAAGAAACAGAAATCAAGGAGAGAGCTGAGGAAGTAAGGAAAGAACAGAAAGTGGTCCACATCTGCATGGTCACATCTGATGATTTTTTTGACAAGTTTAAAAAAAAAAAAAGATCTACACAAAAACAGTCAGATAAAATTATAATCTTAAATCTAACTCCAAGCAAAGATTAGAGATTAGTTTGATCTTAGAATGTTTAAGATGCCAAGATGTCTTGTGACAGAATTTTACACACAAATCTAACACATGACTACTCCACATGCTTCAATGCCTCATATTTTTTGCAGCACACGTTCTCCTAGAACAAAGTTCACCTTCCAGAGACTCCGTCATCTTGATGGTTGACTTTCACGTAAAGACTGAAGACTGAACCTTATCTTTCTGGGAATGATCCAGAGATTCAACCAGACAGAGCAGTGCCCTCATAGTGTTCTATCTACACGATAGCATGATGACAAACCACTTCCAATAAAACCTCCCCAGTTAGTAAACATGCCCCAGGGGCTGAGACCAACTGCTATGTGTAAATATTTTAACAGGTCTTATTATTTCCGTGGAACGATGCCTGGGTCCGACAAAGGGCCTCATATTTAGTGGATGAGTTATTAAGTCTAAAAGCATGGTGCACTCCAGAAATCCCATAATGCACTACAGTAGCTCAATGTACAAATGATGTGGTGTAACAGTAAAAGAAATTATACACCACCTAATAATTTTCCAAATCTTTAGGGTTGTTATTTCAACTTGCAATACTTTTTTTTTGTTATTTACTGCAAAGTATTTCTAGTAATTTTCTGCTGATACAACACAACAGGGATGAGTTCACCTGTGACCTTCCTCCTGACTAGGGTGGCTGTGGCTCCAGAGTCCATCATGGGAACACTGGGAGTCAAGTGGGAATCCAGCCTGGATGATGTGTAATCCCTATGGGCAGATTATACCTATACTAATTTTGATCATTATGCCAATTTGCGAAATTTTAATTTTAAGAAACCTGCATAATCATGCCGATGCTAAACCCTAAAACTTAATTATTATTAGCTTAAAACTAATTAAAGCTACATAACTAGACCTTTTCAAAGATTAAACATAGCACCTTCCCAGTTCATAAAATGACAAAACATGCACCCCCCCCCCCATCAATCACATCATCTACAGAACAATGTGTAATGACATCATTAATAAATGAGATATGAGATCTCTCACCTCTCCGGTTCATGGGTCGAACACGGACGGCCACCTTGACATTCGAGTCGTTCAAGCTGGTTTCTCCCATGTTTGCAATCAATGCCAGTTCTCCACAAGAAGACCAACGTTGAGAGAGATCTAAAATCTGGATCTAGACAGATCCACATACATATTCATAAATCTCTTAGAATCCTTAGAAATGTATTTATTTCTGGAACATTTCAGCCCCCGGGACACCAATGTCATGCCGAGAGAAGGAGTCCATGATAAGGTCAACCTTTTCCAGTTCACATCTTTGTCGCATAGTTCTTCATGTTGACTTAATAAGAGTTATTAAGATAATAAATAATCCTAAGAGTCAATCAGAAAGCCAACTTCGCGCTGTAGTGTCACAAACCTCAGCTGGGCATCAGACAGGCCCTCGGTTATTAACTCGCTGAAACTGAAACTGTCAAAGCACTTATAACTTTTTAACCTCACAAACAGGGGAGCAGGTTAAAAGTCGATTCGGAAGCAACTTGCTAGCGTAACCATGGGACTGAGCTGAATATTGATTACTGTTCTGTGCAAGAAAAAAATATAATAAGCTTTGTTTCGGAAACTTAAACTGCAAAACCAAATTCCCCCCTCTTAGTCGAACAGCTAGCCCGTTATTCTGGTTTATTAGGAATTTCCCAAGCTAACTCAGCTATGCTAATTATAAATCTAAGTACTTTATTTAATAGCTAGCGAAATGTCGGAATCCCCGAACATTTATTTCAAACTGATGTCCTATCAATTTATTTAAAAATAAAAACTATACAATAGATATATCGTTTAGAAGACAAAGTTAAATCATTAAACCATGTCAGTGTACTAACTTTAAACGATAGAGTTAGCTAACGTTACATAGCAACAGCGTTGACTGGCTAACGGAATCGCCTCCGATTTCATTATTAAACCCACAGAGCAGCGCGTGACACTAAATTAAATCCGTCCCGGCGCAACCGACACCATTTCCTCAAGATTAGCCCGAGAGTCATATTTTCTGTGTCGGTGTAATATCATGGAAAAAAAGAGTACAAATTAAAATAAAACGTAATTTAATGAAGAAATTCCTGTCGTAGCCAAGTGCACGACCGACAGACTGGAAATTAGCTACTGTGCGTTAAATTCAGCTAGCATGTTAGCTTCCACCCATCAGTCTACTGGAACAGGCCCAGCCTCTTTACTTCCGCTTTTTGCGTACATGTTAGACTGCTCGACAAACCATTTTGGTGAGGTCATATTAGCGCCATTGTGGTGAGGTCATATTAATGCGCTTGTGGCGAGGTTAAAGATGATGTATAAATATGTCTTAAAAATATATAGTTTATTAGTAATTTAAATATATCTAGTTTATTTACGGTTTGCTTAGCGTAAACGTCACCATAAAATCAATAAAAACAAAATGTTTTATATAAAAAAAAATAACATATTTATATATTAATCTATTTAACTCTTTTTTTAATTTTTATTTTTTTTGTTTTTGTAAATTACCTTTGCTTATTACTATACCTAAGTGCATATATGCCTATCCGGTCTAAGTCCACGGAGAAGCCATTGCAGCACCACGTGTCAAAAAAAGGTTAATGTCAGTTATGATGGAAAGGCACCAGAACACCCAGTGCACCACAGCCCGCTACACATAGGGCCCAACAATCCGACCTGATCGAGAATCCATGGAACGCTGGACAAATAAATGGGGCTGGGTGACATGTTCAAACAATTTAATACCAATACAGTACTGTGATATACTGTACTTTATCATACACCTTTCTGCTATATATACACACACACACACACACACACAGATACCTTTTGACCATTACGACATTTGTAAATGTAAGGTTTTATAATATTATAAGACATTGTAATCTAATAAGAATGTGCTCTGAGAACAGACTCCTCACTGTGCTTCTTTATGCCTTCTGTGGTAACACCTTCTAAATCCTGTACCCAGACGAATATACATGCAAATGTCTCTTGTCTGCTAGAACCCTTTTGTTTAATCAGGAGAATGTAAATGTATTTTCTCTCTCCTGTCTGTCTCCGGGTCTCTCTATGACTGACATGTTAATGACTGGTTCTTTTAATGTTCGGGACGTAGCACCGTTTAAATGTGCTCGTTTTGCTGAGAATAAACAGATCTTCAGACATCATGCCTGCGTGTGTGTGTGTGTGTGTGTGTGTGTTTCTCTCCCGGTCGATCGATCGGGCCTGGACCGGTAAGTGTATCAAGGTGCAGCGGACACAACAAGCCATACCTCTTCTTCTCTTAGCTTAAAACTTAGCTCGGACACAATTATTCATTTACACCTAACAGTAAATATGGCATGTTCTTTTATTGTTGTGCAACCCATCAATTTTAATTAATCAATATTGCGATTCGTGTTTAATATTCCATGTCATGAACTCAACATTTCGTTTCAGTTAAAATTTCCACAGAGACTGTATTGTCAAACTATAATGTTGGTGCGACATCTGCTGGAAAGAAGCGCTCATTTCATCCCCTATACATCGTATGGTACTGTACAGTATACGCACTGCATAAGATGGTCTGTCACTGGCACTTTACGCACACATACATACACTGACAATTTGCACATTTTATCTTATTTTGAATTGCCATTTTGTAATTTTTTATTATTATTATTATTATTATTTTTATAAGTATTTTTTTCTCCCTCACTGCTGTTTGTGTAACCTGCTGCTGCTGTAACACAATAATTTATCCCACGGGATCAATAAAATCTATCTATATAAATATATATCTACAGTATCTATCTATAGCGGTATAAAAGCTAAGTGAGACTTTCTGAATTTTAATACAAATCAGATGAAATTAAGGAATAAACAGAAGAGCTGTATTGTATGCAGTGTCGGGGCGTTGCTACGGTAACATCACCACCAGGAAGCCAATTATGACATAATGTCGTGTCTTCTTGGTGTGACTACAATGTTGTATTACCGCTGGTTTTGATTTTCCTTTCAGTGCAGCCTGCTTTAATTAGAAGCGTGGCTAATGACCTGCTCAAGCTTTGGACACTTGATACACACATTTCCTGACTGAATTAAGAGACTTAGGTAAGTTTTGGTTTTTAGCACAGATTTTTAATATCTGCTACCAACTCGTTGTCATTTGGACAATTCTGGGCATATCATGATGTCTATTTGTTTAAAAAAAAGTTCAATAAATAAGTTTTGAAGTTAGGGAAATTTGTTTGAAACTAAACACGGTAAAATCCGTGTTTCCAATATAAATTAAGCACTCACACACCACTATATTACTTTTATTACTGAAAATATTAATGATTAAAATCTTTAACTTTTAATGTGATTTAACTGTACTTTAAAAAAAAATTATTCACTATTATTTAATTAAGCAATATCTCAGCAGCCCCTGTTGTGCTTGTTATCAGCATGGCTGTGATGCAGCTGTAGGCAGGAGGAAAAAAACGAAACACCATGACATTCAGTGAGATATTGCTTTTATAAAACAGTTCCATAAACACAATTTCTCATCAACAGATTATGATTGTTTTCATTTAACCAGTTATTTGCTCCACCAACGCATATACTTCCACAGAGGTCGTGGACAGTCCTGTAAATCTCGTAAGTTTCTCTTTAAATTACCACTTATTCAGAATATTCAGAATATCAGATCCCATAACCTCCATGTCCTGGGGTTAAATCCCAAATTGTGCTGATCAGATTCAGATGAAGTACTGATTAGGGTGATTTGGGATTCAGCCTTGTGTTAGAAGTTATTAAGCTTTGTAGCTGTAAATAAAAGAACACCGATGTTTCAAATAACATGACTTAGAGGAAATTATTGAGTCAAAGTGTTGTTTAAGATGACAAAACAAGTGTTTTCGTGCATCTGTGACTGGTTTTGAATGTGCTTTTGAAAGGTAGTTGCTCTCTCCTCTGTATGGCAGACCGAGTTTCACACATGCCTTGTCTGACAGATAATGTCATTAAAGAGTGATACACATAGCCCCTTTCCCCGTTGTGTTAACATCCATTGTCACCAATTGTGGAATGAATCTCTAATCAGATTACTCAGTAGGAACTAAATACTATATAAACTGAGAAATACATCACATTTATGCAAATAAAAAGTGAATCCAGAAATAGTAATGTTGTATTCAGCAGTAAAATAACTATAACCTCCTGAGACCCGTATTCTACTGTTGTGTGCGTTGCAATATCTTCAGTGTTTCTTTTTAATAGCACCTGATAACTATAAACTTAATTAATGTCTTCAAACAAAAAGCAGTTTTTTAAAAAGAATTACATAATTTAAGGTGTAAAAAATTATGGTTTGTTAGTGTCAGTTCCCAGATTTCAGAAAGATGGCTGGGTGATTGGATAAGTGCATTAACAAGCAAGTGTTCCTAATAAAGCAGGTGCATGCTTATTTTTTATCTTTAGCCTCCAGAGAATGGACATATGCAGCCCATATCTGTTATTTGGGGCGCAATTAGAGCTGGAATTACAACAACTTTGATTGGATTTAAAAGGTGTGTGTATGTGTTTATTTCCCTTTTTATATCCAACATGTAAACTGATTGGATCTAAAAGGCACTGTGTGTGTATGTGTGTGTGTGTGTGTGTGTGTGTGTGTGTGTGTGTGTGTGTGTGTGTGTTTTCCACATTTTACAGCTTTTCCTTTTTGTACCAGTGAGCCACACAGGAAACCATCCCTGAGGGAGGCCACTGAAAGGACTGAGGTATATGAGTATGTGCTTCCTCTAACCTTGAGGTTCTCTACTATTCTTTCTAATGTCAAGGATAAATTATCATAGTGAGAATTAATGTATCTGTCTTACATATTCAAGGCCACTCATATTGTTCAGCCCTGGATTACTGTGAGATCAGTGCGATGCTCCTTATGTTTCCTCAACACATCAATGTTCAGGCGATGCAAGTGATTCTATTAGTAAAAAAGGTAATTTGTATTTATGAAATGAGTCCCAGGTTTCAAATGTAGTTTCTTCATTACCCCTTTACCTTTCCTGTGTGTTGTGTAGCTCTCTAAGAATCTGCTTCTTTGGACAATGAAAGAAGTACCTGAGTGGCTAAAGCAACTTCAGAACCTGTGGCTCCAAGTAAAATCAGTTTCTTCTAGCTCTTCCGATGACCAGGAGCAGCTCAGATCATGTAGGTCTGAATCTCAGCTGTCCAGGAGTTCCACTCTTAACATCACGGTGCATTACAATTCATTTCAACTTTGTCTAACCTTTCAGTAACACTTGGGAAGGTCTGTATAGTACCCATAACTCAGTATCAAGTAGCTGTAAAGAGAGCGAAAGTGGTAGAGAGAGAAAGAGAGATGAGGTTGTTAGGATGTTATGAGGTATTTAAGTAGACACACTGTGAGCACAAAATACACTGAAATCTAATAATATACAGTATGAGTTTTATGACATAGATTCAGAAAGATTACAAAAAACAGTAATTACTGTATATTTCTCTTACAAAAAAACTTATCACACCACTGCTGAATATACAATTAACCTACCTGTGTGTGTTTGTGTGTGTGTGTGTGTGTGTGTGTGTGTGTGTGTGTGTGTGTGTGTGTGTGTGTGTGTGTGTGTG
>JAOTRS010000002.1:3018586-3038004 GCA_028565755.1 Dinotopterus cunningtoni
ATTCTGAATCACAACATGAAGAAAAATGTGCTAAATGTATTATTAGTTTAATGTAAGTGAAAAAAAACAAATATTAGCCTGTTCAAAAAAATTGCAGTGTCATCACTCATCTTTACAAAGTGATAATTTACCGTTTAAACAAAAATGCTTTTAAAAATGCCCCCCCTTAGTGGTTAGCACTGTTGTCTTGCATCTCCGGGGTTCAGGTTCGATTCCCTCCTTGGGTCCATGTGCATGAAGTTTGCATGTTCTCACCGTGCTTGATGGGTGCCCTCCGGGTGCTCCGGTTTCCTCCCACATTCCAAAAACTTGCAGGTTAGGATAATTGGCTTTCCCAAATTGCTCGTAGTATGTGAATGATCGTGTGAGCGTGTGTATGTGTGTGTTCCCTCTGATGGATTGCCACCCTGTCCCGGGTGTACTCTGCCTCGTGCCCTAAGGTTCCTGCGATAGGTTCCAGGCCCCCCGTGACCCTGTATATAGGATAAAGCGGTATAGGCGATGAGTGAGGGTTCTTTGAGTTCCTTCTGTGCAACAAACACACACAGAACAAAAAGAAAAACAAAGAATCTAGGGCAAATAATTCCTAAATTCTTAGATGTCGCAAAACATATTAGAGACTTCAGAGACTTTTGCATAATGTGTCATTGTAATGTTATTATTGCTATTATTACTTAATGTATGTGCTTTCTGTATGTAAAAATAAGTCAAAAACGACACATTGACTTAGATAGAAAGTGTATTAAAACATGAAAATGACAACTTCAGAATATAAAGAAAAATTAGTCATTTCATGCAAAATACTGTACAGGTGCTAACTGTTAAGCTTAAACGAATTTTTTTTAGACTTTGGTTTAAAAAAAAATCCTGATAATAATAATCATGTATTTGTTAATTTTCAGATCTGATGGTCTGGTTACTACTAAAATGGCAAAACATAACAGGTCAAGCTAATAACCAGGAATCAAATTCTTGGACCCATAAATATCAAGAGTTTCCACTTATCGTTTTGGTTTTTCTTTTCTTTTTCTTTTTGACACAATCGTAAGTTTGAAAGATCTTTTCATAATGTGTCATTAGCAACATCATTTTACAAATCTATGCTGAAGCATGTTTATAATCAATTTAATTCTGCATCTTTATACAAGTCAATGTAGTGCAGCTGAGCAGATAACAGGAGTGATCAGAAGTACAATTAATACAGAAAAACGGGTTTCATTTGGGAGAAAACCAAAAAGAAATGGCACAAAAGCAATCAACACTGATTTCCAATACCGACACTGGTCACGATTTTTAAAATCTGTGATCAGAGACATTGGATAGTGTAATGTAGCACACATTCACCTTCCAAAACCAAAAAAGCAAAATGTTTTACACACGTAAGATATGAGACAGCGGTAGAAAGAGATGGATCATAACCGCAGTCACAGTTATGACAACTCTAAATACAAAAAAAACATTTTTTTTGTTCTGTTTGTCGTTATAAAACATGTAACATCACATTAGCTGGTATACATGGCATACATAAACATAAAGGCGTGTATGCTTTTAAAGCATGTCCGTACAAATCACTTTCACCGTCGAGCTGCCTTTCACTTCCTGCCCTGAAAAATAAACAACAAGCATAACATCTTTCCGTAAAAAGGAGAGTTCTCATTAAAAAAAAAAAAAAAAAAAAAAAAAAACATAACAGAAAGACGGTCAGGTTTTCTGGAATGACTGCGAATCTCTCACGGTAAACAAATCATCACCATATGCAGTGTCACTATCCTGCATCCATCAAAAATATGGCTGTTGTTTGTTGAAGAAAGAAATCAGCACTGGGTGGAGCCCAGGACAACTTCGAGGCCCCCGGGAAGACTGATGTAGAGAGACGAGGTGTAGCATAGACAGTCCACAGTTAAATCAGCACCACTGTGAGGACGCTGCACCATATAGAGAAATGCCTCACACAAAATGTCCAGAATTTAAACAAAAAACTTTGTTCATCGGGTTTCCCTCCACCACAGTGTAGCTGATCCACCGGCTCTTTTCCCTCCACAGTTTGTACATTGTATGCTGCTTAGCTCAGCACCGACTTCAGTCCAAAAATCTCTGGCAGGCCTTTTTCCAGCGACAAGCCGTGCACCACTGATCCCGGTGCTCGATACCGTACACCTTTCTGCACTTTTTAGCCTCTCCTCGCACCCTCCTGTTACGAGAACAAACAAGAAAACCTTAACAACTCAGTAAAATAACACTGCATTACAGACGGTGCAAAAAATAACATGCAAACTAATAAATAACGGAGATGATGCTGGTCCTCTTATTACTATTATTAATTTTTCTGCTTATATCTGTATTATTCTTCTTGTTGTAGTTAGTCTTTCGACTGGTCCTTTTTTTCCCTTCGGTTTTACGCCGGATGTGCTTTCTGTATTACTGTATTTGTGATCATTTATTTTGCTTAGTAACCTTACGTTATCTAAACATAATTATTTATCAGTGTTGCTTTTTCACATTTATATTAGTTAATATATTATAGCACCTAATTTCTTACACTAACTAAAGACTCAAACAATAAAAATGAAAGAAAAAAACAACAAATATATATTTTAGCATTTAATTAGAGAAATTTCTTGTCTTATTAATAATTATTTTCTTTTTAATCTTGCACTTTTGTTTAATTTATTCTTTATATGGTTTTTTCCCCACTATAAATCTCAGAATAAACACCTTAACACCTCTTAAACACCTTAAACACCTATTCCTAAGCATGATGGATTTTACTAGGTTTACTTTAATAAAAAAGAAAATACCTGACACCAAAATAAAACTATGCAAAACAGCTATTAAATTAAAGAATTTACGACAATGGCCACAATTTCCTAACCCCCTGTTGATATTTCTTAAAAGAATTTAAAAAATAAAAATAGTGTTAGGATGAACCAGACGTACCGTGTGGCACAGTGGCTTCTCGGAGGCGAGACGCTGGCGAGGTGTACAGGCCTGGAGGGGGCGCTGTTGTTCTGGAGCCACTGCTCTCCTACACTGACAGAACGTCGACGAAATGGAGTGGCCTGGAGATGCACAGAAACACCAACTCAGCACAAAACATCAAACGCAATACAGATTATATCAACCACGGGACAAAATATCAGACAACATTATGATACTTTGAGCATTTTCACGGCCTTAGTGAACAAATAAATAAGCTGATGATTCATTAATTATTAATTTAACAAAATCAAACATTTTAACGCTTAAGTCGTGTTACTTTGAGTCACTAAGTGATTAAAAAGGTAAAGAAGACAGCCGTAATATTTTTGAAGTATCTGTCATCTTGTACCACAGGTAAATTATAAGTACATTAAGTACCTATCACATATTTACACAAAGATATAAATCCTGCTCCTGCTCCTTTTTCCACTAGATGGCAGAGTTGTACAGCAATCATAGAACAAATGCAAACAGCTTGCATGAAAATAATAGTCTATTTGACCCTTCCCCTTAAGTGAGATTTTACACTGTGCCCTGTTTATTGCCTAAAACCTGCACCGTGCACATCAGCACATGTCAACACTACATTCACCAAGAGTCATAATGACTCACACACAGTCACACTGCATAGCAGAGACTCGATCTGCACGTCATGAGCTGAGCACGTACTTCCACACCCTGGCAGAATTTCTCAACACGTTTCCAGTGAAAGGTTAATCTGGTGGAGAAGAGGCTGACCTGTTTGCTCTGGTGTGCCGTGACGAGAGGCGTCCAGCGAGGCGGGGCAGGCACACACACAGTTTTGCACAGAGTCAAACCAACAGGAGGCGGAGCCTAGAACAACAAATATGCCAGGGAGTCTGTAAGTTATGATTCTCATACAAAGATAAACAATCATTAGGACATTTAATGGTTTGCATGCTTGAACGTTTGTTAGGCCTAAATCTCACAGTGCTTGTGAATTTTAATGCAGCTGTGACAGCAATGCAGCTGCAAATCACAGGTTTGTATTAATGATATTAATAGGATATAATTTTTATGATAACGGCACATTTCTAGATACATGTACACCAGATGCTGCACATAAACACACACACTATATATATATAAATAGTGATATATGGTAAGAAGAACAGGAAGTAACTCATTTTAGACAATGGTGAGGAGTTGATTATTTCCTCAACACAGCATGCCACCAAGAGTCCTTATGCAATTCTGGTATTTCATTCTGTAACTAAATAACGCAATGATTTATACTTTTTTACACAACATCCTTTCAGGTTAGTCATAGCTGGTTCTCGCCTGCTACCTGGGAGCCCTATGTCGTGACATCTGCTGACGTAAGGGTTTGAGATTAGAAATGCTTCCTCTGAAACGTTGCTTACGTAAAATGAGTTGGGTTTCTAGAACAAAACCAACAAAACCCAACCAAAGCTTGTGAAACCCGGGGTTAACCACAGTCAGTCTGACTTACAACAAAGAGCCTGGTATAAAAGAGGCAAAATTTTGAACAAAAACTCATGGTGTGTTTTTTTATGTAAAGCATCACGAGAACAACTTATAAAGATTATTTAAACATTATGAATTTAGTTTAAGCATTAAGTTTTAGTTAACAAGTTCGAATAAAAAAATAAATATTTCCATGGTGTTCAACATACTGTATGGACACTATATGACCGTGTTAATAACAGTAAACATTATTTCCTCTTCTTTTTTTCCTTTTTTGGTGGTTGGTATGAAGTAAGCTGCGTTACCGCCATAAAACAAGAAGAAAACGAAGTAAATAGGTTTACTGTTATATTATTATGATAACACTGTAATATAGTGTCCATGCCTGATCTATCTCAAAGCCCTCATGGCGAGATGCTCATGTCATATAACCTACCTGGTACGAGTGTTCGGAGTGGACCTGCCAGAAGCTGCTGGGGGCCGACTGGCTGAGTGGGCTGGGCTGGAGAAGCTCAGGAGTTGAAGGAGAGGATCTCTGATGGCTCAGACTAGAAGGTGAGCCGCAGCCGGCCGGCGCAGACGATTGCTCCACATCCTGGTAGATCTCCGTGTAGTAGAAGTCTTCTTCTCGTTGGCAACGCTCCTGGTCACTCTGTCTGCTAGTGAAAACAAGTACAGTGCACCCATGAGAGGTAGAAATCTTTTTAAAACCTTTCAAAATAAGTAAATACAAGTTTCTATTGCAGTTCCCAAACTTTCTAAGGAACTAAAAGTGAACACTTTTCGAACAGAAATCCCAAATTCCTGGGTGTAAATATTACAGAAAACTACAATACCATACAAACATGAAGAAGACTTTGTGCAGAACCACTTTAACAAGATAAGAACCCATATCGATCCAAGGAACCTTTGAATAATAGTTTTCGTTTTAATGTTGGCCATTCTGTTACATGACGCTGACTAGTCAGCAAGCTCTGCTTCCACTATCTAACCAACTCTGAAACTATGAACCAGCCCTAACAATGGGTTCTGAAAGGTTTCAAAAAATGTTCCTGTTGTGCAAACAGAATAATTGTCTTCCTCATTACTTACCCTAGGTGAAGAGTGCGAATGTGGCGCTTCATGCCTACTATAGTGGTGAGGATTTTGCCACAGTTGGGCCACAGGCACCTGTACGCCACCTTCACAGAGTTCTGAATGAAATAAAACAGGTAGAACTGAAGTTAGTCCAACACAAAACAAACATTTGATAAATCCCCTGTTATAACCAACCTTGCAAACACATTTATACCTTGCGTTTCCTCGGTGCTGGTTCATCAAACAACACTTGATCCATCTCCATGTCCAGGCCATCGTCGACAGGAGGGGTGCGGTCTGCTTCTGCGTCAGGTGGAGACGGCGCAGGACTGCTGTTTCCATGGTCACAGCTCCAGTAACCACCGTCAGACATTTCGCTCCCAGTGCTGTCTGTCCCATTGCTATTTGATGCTGAGAACAAAGTTAAACATGAATTTAAAAACAACATACATGACGTGGAGAACAAGACCGCACTGGGAGTCAGCTAACCTGGAGTTGGTTCTTCATGAATGGGGCTTTGGATCATTGGGCTGCAAGACAAACTGGTCAGCACCATAGCAGCCATGATTTCGTCCATGTCCGCACTCTCTACGCTCCTGAACAGAAGATCAGAAAAGATCAGGACCAAGCTGAGAAGACCACATTATGAATTCCTCGATAATAACAGAACCAAACCTTTTTGGCACATCGATCGATGATGACACGGTGTGAGCAACGCTGCCTGACGGAGTCAACCATACATCCTCCAGTTTCCGGTGCACATGCTGATTGAGCTGCTGTATGAATATGGAGACCTCATTGTCCACGTGATTGTGCTGCTCCACGACACCAGCACGCTCATGTCCTCCGCAATGCACATACACCTGAGAGACATCAAAAATGATCCTATCAAACTGAATGCAAATCAATGAAACATACTACTTTTAGACTTTACACGCCCTCGCTCTGGCTTACCCGCTGTCCCGGATAAAGTTTAATCCTATGGACACCATGGACTCCTGCTCCAATCCCTGAGATCACAGGAGCGCCATCTGTGTCTCCATGTCTGACGTCCATGAGTCCCTCTCCTAAAGAGTTGCACACCAAGGCTCCCAGAGGAGACCGCTTTCCTAACCTGCTCCTCGGTAGCACTGGTAGCACCTTCTCCATCGTTACTCCTGCAGGAGATCTCCTGAACCAAAAGAAAATCTGCAAAAAGGAAACAGAAAGAGAAACATTTCCTGTGGTTGGTCTCACACATGCAAATGACTTTCAAATTAACACGACAGCAGTAACAGGGCTGCAAATCACAGGTTTAAATATGTTATCACTTCTACAGTAAAAGCTCATTCATAGGGTCTTGTAGTTTGGATGATCATGTAGACACCAGTAAGGAGATGTTTATAAAAGAACTCTCCAGTATTAGGACTTCAGCATTTAGCAAAGCCACAGGACAACTAACAAACAAACACTCTTCAAGATGGATGCTTTGCTGACATTAAACACTAAACAGAAGCCCCATACTTATCAAAGAAGTATAAGTGCTTACACACTTACACACTGCTCCTTGAGCCACTTTTACTCCACACTGCTGCTGAGAAACACGGCAGGTGACTAAATTTGATTAGGTAAGAGTAGTGTTAAAAATACTACACTATAAAACGAGGCACAATGTGATAATTAAAGTCTAACTGTACCCTCAAACCCACGCTGATTACAGCCTGACACAGGCGGCGCCAATCAGGCATGTGGCTACTCTCTGGCCAAACTACTCAAACACCATTACACGAAATGATGCAAAATCCTGAAAGACCGGGTGTTACGCTGTGACTCACCAATCCATCAACCAAAAACTAGTCAAAACATGACAGTGACATCACAATCTCATGATCAGCAGTCCAAGACTCACATGAGCAGACTCACGTAATGCTAACGATTACAGTTAAGCCAAGGGATGGTGTTAAAATTCGCAGCCCTTCTTTAAACTTCGTACTGTATGAGGGAAGATCAGGGTGGGCTGCCACAAGATGACACCCGAATACTAAGAAGCCTCCTGTGGTTCTGGTTACAGTTCTGACCATTATGGGCATAATAAGAAGGGAAGGTTCAGACCTAAAAGCCATTACAATGAAAGACACTTGGAAGCTTGATGTGAAGCTGGTTTTAAATTTCCATGATTCCAGTAAAGGCTGATTCATGAAGGAATGTGATCTCCATAGAACTTTCAGCGGTTTCCTCCTGTTGCACCCTGAGCAACTCTATAAACGTTGTAGTGTCTGATTCTAACAAATGTAATTATGTTTTGCAGCAACCTGTATGGTTAATATAGAAACATAATAGCTTAGTAGCCATAGTAACAATAATGCACAGGTTTCATATATTTTGGACAAACATTTGCAAAGCTCAGCAGTATTTGAGTGTGTGTGGGGTGTGTGTGTGAGAGAGAGAGAGAGAGAGAGTGCGTGTGTGTGTGTGTGTCACTTCATCTCCAGCTGTATTACATCCATCATCCACAGGAAATGCCTTGAATGCACTGTAAACGTTCTAAAGCCTGAAAGATGAGATCAAGGCAAACAAAGCACCATCATGCGCGCGCTTACTGACCATTTCACACAACCCGCGCACGTCATCGATGTATGGGTGACGTCACACAATGCAGTTGTCTACACAGAGATTCGGCTCTTACCCGTACCTTGTTTACTTGCAGTGGCTCTCCTGTATGTGGCTACTGGAGTGCAAGTTTGATAAAGATCCGTGTGCGAAAAGAAGGCGTGTTTGCAAGTCTATATGCAACACGCACGCGCTAACGTTTTTTAAAAAAAATATATCGGTTTAAAGTTCTCACACGAATGCACGAAGCACGCGTTTGCTTTTTCCTTAAAGGAATGTCCCTGAAGCCAAACCCAACGCACGCACACACTCACTCACTTACTCAGAACACACACTTTCACTCAGTCATACAATACAAATATATAGAAAAAGAAAGAACACGCACGCGCTCCAAACAAATCCGCTAACATCGCTCGTTCAGGCGCACCGCCGCGCGCGCACTCGGGTAAATTATAATCTAAAGCGTAGTTATTTTTTGAATGAAAATTGCGTACCTGCTTGTAGTCTCCTCCAGATCACACTCCCCCTCTTTTTTCACTCTGAACTTGCTCTGACCGGCTTCGACTCGCAAACGTTTCCAAAAGCGCACTCCGGAGGCGCGTGAGAAAACCCGCACCGGATCGTTGGAGGAGCGCGTGCTAGGAGGCGTGCACCAGAGGGTGTGTGTGTCTCTAATACGTTTCAGCTTGGGAAAGGTTCTGTTCTGATGCATGCGTTTGTAATATGAAGCCTGTCGCGTTCGGAAGCTTTCAGCTCACTTACACAGTCAAAGGTTGTTGATTAATTTTTTCTAACTGCAGCTCTGACAAATGTGCCTTTAAAACTCCCCGCATTTTATTTATTAATGCCATTATTTTTATGCAGTTTGCTTTTTAAATAAACATATATGGCTCAGGACTGTGTAGCATATATGCCCAAAAAAGCATTATGATGAACTGAAATTTATTTCAATTTAACCAACTATACAAACATGACTGAGCAAAAGAATGTAAAGATAGGTCACATAGGGTCACAATTACACATGAACACGTTTTTATTGTTGTTTTTGCTCATTTTTAAATATGTAAAGGTTCTACATATTTGGAATGTCATTCCCATATTCTGGTAGTGGTAAATATACATTATAAATGCAATGAAAAGTTTCGTCCTACCTGACATATCCTAAAAAAATGCACAGTTTGATGTCTGAAGCCTGCCTGTTAACACACACCAGCATGGCTTCCATATAAACACATATATATTTTATACATACAGTATACAGAGGCCTAGTGGTTAGCACTGTTGCCTTGCACCTCCAGGATCCGGGTTCGATTCCCGCCTGTGTGCAGGATGTTTGCATGTTCTTGCCATGCATTGTGGGTTTCCTCTGTGTACTCCCACAGACTGTGTACTGCAGTCCAAAGACATGCAGGTTAGGCTAAATGGCATTCCCAAATTGCCAGTATTGTATGAATAAGTGTGTAAGGGTGTGTATGTGTGTACCCTGTGATGGATTGGCACCCCATCCAGGCTGTACCCTGCCTTATGCCCTAAGTCTCCTGGTATAGGCCCCAGGCCCTACGCAACTCTGTATACAGGATAAAGCGGTACAGATGATGAGTAAGTGATCTGTGCTTCTTGGGATTTAAAGTTAATATGCTATAGTTTTTATAGTAACTACTCATTAACATGGAGTGTACTGCAAATCTTTCACATAATTTAAAACATAGTTGTGTTGTTATTTAATTATGTATAATAATTAATATGGTAAATTGTCCTGTTATAAGAGATATTTGACCGTAACTATATGTCTAATCTTTTACTGTGTCACTTTTTGACTGGGCACAATATTTACAATGTTTTTGCACTAATTTAGATTTAATTGTTTTGTTTGTTTCATTTTTTTGCACTCCATCTTTTTTAGCATACAACCGTAGCACACGATTTTCACTGCATGTAGATGCTTACGGCACTCCTTATTTCACACAATAAAACTTGCAGCATTTATTGTAGGAGTCTCCAGAATCAGTGCTTTGTAAGAGGAAAGGGCACAGTGGATAAGCATTTAACACCACTGCCTTACACCTCCAGCTTTGGGGTTAGAATTTTATCTAGGCCTACTGGGGTTTCCAAATTGCCCTTAGTGTGTAATTAAGTAAGTGTGTGTGACCATCCAGGGCGTCTCTCACCATATCTCCTGAGCTTCCTAGGATAGGCTCCAGGCTTGCGTGACCCACCACAGGACAATCAGTATGGAATATTGATGAATGAATGATATTTTCAGAATTGTGGACTTTATGCTTTACGGTTTCTCATATGGTAACTAAGCAACTCTGTAAGGAAATGTTTGATTAATGTTTCATTTGTGGAAGGAGTCTTCAGTGTCAGTGCTTTGTTACAGTAGAGGTAAATGTGCTTTAATAACTTCTGATATCTTCAGGACAGAGGAGTTTACATTTCATGGCTGTTGTAACTGAGATCAGGAATGAACTTGCTTCATGCACTACATTATAACGTAAATGAGAATGTATAAATAGTATGAACTTTCATTCCTTAACATGCTGTGGTGTAAATGCTGTTATATAAAAAAAAATCCTATAACATTGTTTTATGCTTCACATATTGTACACTAAAGTGCACATTGCTGGTTAAATGATCGCAAGTTAATATTTGCTTTTGAAGAAGAATAATCACGTGCACATTTAAATGTATGGCTAGTACATATCATTATCTTGATGTTTTTCATGTAATTTGTCTGTAAACAGTTGTGTAATCCTCAGTACTTTGTCTACAGCAGTACAGAAGTGTGTTTTTGGAGCGTTGTGTGTATTGTGTTGTAGATGCCGGTTTGAGTCAGTTCCTGGGTTTATCTGATCCTCTTTCCAGCTCTTGTAGTAAACAACCCAGCCATGTGGGCAGGATGTGAGCTTGGATTGGCTAAAAGGCGATTCTTAAGACACACGCCCTAAAATCCCGACTTGTTTACGCCAGAATGGTGGCAAGGGTTGCCAGATTGTTCACCCCTCCGAACCTATTTTTGAACTTAATTCTTGAGAAGAAAAAAGCAGCGGTTATACTCGCTTTTAGCTTTTTTCTATTAATTTATCACTTATTACTTATTACCTAACAATTATGTATCAGAGCTGCAGTTTGCAAGAGATTTATTATGCATTAAAGTTAAATTCCAAAACAAGTTTAATGCAATGGCCCTGTGTGCAGGAGGCAATGGCCACAGTAGCAAATTTTTTTTTGTTTTGTTTTGTTTTTGCAGAGTAGTTCTTTATAAAATAGCACTCTCAAGACGAATCCGCAATGTACCTGCATACTGGCAGAACAGTTTGCATTTTCACTCACAAATGCATGCCACAGCATGCCAGATACTTTAAAAAAAATTATAAGTATCCCACAATGCCAGGTTTGCACTTTAATCAGGCATACTGTAGACACTAGTTTTGGTTGTTCACATGTTCAGATGAGCTGTAGTGAGATGTGCAGTGCAGCACGCGTGCAGAGAAAGCAGGGAAGTGATTACATAACTGCTCCATAGCATAGCTCAGTGAGGTTTCTAATTACACACTCC
Source organism: Dinotopterus cunningtoni (assembly GCA_028565755.1). Classification (NCBI taxonomy): domain Eukaryota; kingdom Metazoa; phylum Chordata; class Actinopteri; order Siluriformes; family Clariidae; genus Dinotopterus; species Dinotopterus cunningtoni. The sequence continues at coordinate 3,030,240 of JAOTRS010000002.1, forward strand.
ATAAATCCTTAATCCGTAAACAGAAATCCAACAACTCCACCCCTTGCACTGTTTTTTCCAAACGTGATAAGGATAAAGATCGATGAAAGCTGCCTGTATTTTTATACAGAAAATAAAATAGAAGTATAAGCCAGAGGTTGCTATCATGCACTGTGTGTATGCGAGTTTCGTATTGTTTGTTTGTTTGGGTACGACATCGTGACGTCATGCATGTAAGCAACTGAGGTTTTTTTCTCTCGCCATAATTAAAGTGGTCGTGTTTTTTTTTTTTTTTACCCGCCTGGTATCTGCCTCCTTGCGCACACCCAGTTTACGGCTATTACGTGCGCGCTGATGAGTAACTGCTGTGCTCTGCAAAGAAAGGAACATGTACGTGCAGAAGAGCACGTGGCTCCACGAGCAACTCGCACTGCGCGTCGCATCGCATCGCGCGCGCCCCCTGGGACTCCGTGCGGTTAAACGACTCTACATTAGCATTAGCTTGATACTGCTAATAATACGAACTTCATAATAATAACATCATATTATTTTAGCAAAAAAAAAAATATTGCAAGAGGTGTACAAATCGCTTCCTTTTACCGAGGCGATTCATTTAGTTCAGTACATCAAAGTGATTCGATTCCTTTACTCTTTGATTGAATCAGGTTGTTTTTCAGGTGGGTGAGGGGCGTTTACAAAACTTCCAAAGAAGGTTTGAATGCCCACGAATAGTCACTACATTTGCAAGTCCTGTAGATCCTGTAGTTCAATTCAAAGATTCATTCTAAAAAGCTTCCCTGAGGTGAAGTGATTGAAAGATTAAAACCAGGAGCAAACCTCACACAGTATAGCACACAACCTCATACTAATGCAGAGAAAGAAACAGGCACAGTTTTGAAGGAAAGGGGTTGGACACTGGAAGCAAAGCAGTAAAGTCCTGGGACAGTATGTCCTTACCAAGTTTTATGACACTTGTATTCAAGAACTTGATGTTTTTCAACAAAGAACTTTACAAGACAAACTTTAAATATAATTCTTTAATTTCTGAGTTACAAAACAATCAACATACCTGAAAACAAATTAATTTAATGACTACAGATTCTACAATTTCAGGGGGAAAATGAATAGAATTGAATGAATGAATGAATCACAGCCCCATACCATTACTCCACCTCAGATAAAATCTTATGACACTGTTTTACTGACCACACCACCCCCAGCCTTTCATATCCACCCTGCCACCACCAGCGATGACCTTTTGCCTTTTAGGTTTTAAAAGGGCTGCTTTCTTACTAGGTTTCTCCCTCTAGGAACACACGACAGAAGTTTCTAGATTTTCCTTAGAACTCTTTTTGAAAGGTAGGACATTACCCTTCTGTTTTAAAGAGAGTAGTTTACACAACAACAATACTAATACCACTATTGGTAATAATAATAACAATAATGATGTTTTCTGTCACGTCTTCTTCTTTAAATAAGTTCATGCTATTTGTTTTGTCACTGTCATGTATCTTATACTGTACATTTCCTCGGAACACTTTCACCAAATAAAAAAAAAATACCCACAATGACTTATTCTGAAAAAAAAAAAAAAGACTGACATATGATGACTTGATTTAGCATGATGTCACTGTGTACATCCTGTCTGTGTGTCAAAATGACTTACTGAGAATCCGGACTTTCTCTCATGTCTGTTTTGTGCAAACATCTAAACATCTTCATCACCACAATGTAAACAGTGTGGTTTAGCATCATTTTAAACCAGCTGTCTTTAGACTTCCATTATATGTGTGTTTGGAATAAACTGTTTTTCTGATTTTAGACATGGAGAAGGAAATGTGCTGAAATAAAATCACTGTGCGAGCTCATTAATTATAAAGGATGGAGTGTGATGTACTAATGCTTTCACATCAATCAATGTTTCTATCTAAATAAGTATACTTATTCTTTATAACAGTTTAACTGATATTCATTAAAATATCATTATATCCAGCATCATAAAACCAGATCTATTTCTCTATTGGGATTTTTATCAGCTGTCACCTCAATATCCCTGAGCTCAGAGTGTAGTGAGATGGTTAGTAGCTAGAGGAATGAAGTAGACCAATCCTGATTGCGTGATTCTGTTTCTCAAGAAAACAAAAGACATGAAATAAAATGGGATTTAACAAACCATAAGTTGCATTTGTTTAATGTTAAATACTAAGGAATCATAAGGGTGATGTTGATCTGTTATTAACACCATAATAGTTGAATAACTATGCAAAACATTATTTTGTTTTGCATAGTTATTCAACTATTATATATCATATATGTATTTTACATATATAATTTCTGTATGTCTGTTATGTTAGCCTCACATAAATAATCATTTGAAAGTATAATGACATATGGCACTTTAAACATCTGTGACCCCAAGAAAAGACTTTCTGACATATGATCTAAAGGTCTCCTGCATGTTGAAATGTGCCTGGTATTGGTTTATGGGAAAAAGACTAGTAGCCTGTATGAAATATGTGCCATTTGTTTGGTGTGTGTGAGAACTCATGTAATTATATTTTGATTAAAAATGCAGCCCCCTGAGGGCCATGTCTATGAGACCACATGAAAGGAAATCATATCAGTAATCAAATAAGGAAGTTCATGAACCACAGGTTTAAGCATCTTTCCTATTACTTAAAATCCTGGTCAGCGATATCGCAATGAGGATATTACACAAGTTTAGTAAATTAACTAACATCAGAAAAGTGAACAAGATAACTTGGAAGAATCCATTTTACATGGTAAAATCACCATAATTACATTAAAACATGTTGAGAGCTCATAGTTAAATGTGACTATGAGTCAACATGTAAAAAAAAAATAGAAACATCAGCAGTGTCAGTAGTATAGAGTGTGAATCTGACAGTTCCTTAGCTACATCACTCCAATTTGCATGAAAGCTGGCTTTATTTCCCAAAAAATAAACCAGTTTATGATATACAACAGTTACCAATGATGTTATAAATGGATTATGCAGCACCACATGTTCCTGTTAATAAATACAGTCTTTGTTTATGCTCTGAGCTTTATGTTTGACTGCTCATTCATGCCTGCAGGATAAGATAAAAAGAACCAAAAAATTTTGTTGCCTTTCATAGGATCCCTGTCCTGATATACAACTGTAGTCTCAATGACACCATAAAAACTTTCTGGCACATTTTTTTTAAGGACCACCTATTTATATCAGTATTTGTATATATCTATTATATAACATCATCTGTTAATTCTAAATTACATTTGTGGTATGCATGCAAAAATTAGAGTAAATCAATGAACAACAGTACGAATTATAAAAAAAAAAAATAGGGGGACCAAAAACTGATCCCTGAGGCACTCTTTAACTAACAGGTGGAGAGGAAGGTAAGTGTGCATTGGAATGCTGTCTATTTATAAAGTCAGTTTGAAATTAGAATGTGAAGAAAGATGAACCTGGAGTACAGTACTGTAAGTTTTGTAGAAATAGTACATATTGCATTAAATACCCAGCTGGTAATTCAGCTCGGAAAAAAAAAAACAATGCTCAGTTTATTGGGCATAGAGAGTTGAATATAATAAACTGATAATTCTGTATATTGATCAGAAAATAATTATATTGTTTCCCTGATTCATATAATAAACTGAAATGTATTTATATTGTACAAAAAATCACTTGTGACATTTTAAAAGTAATTTATTATATTAATAACTTAAACTATCCAGAAAATCTATCTATCCATTATCTTCAATCTTATCCTTTGTAGAGTCACAGGGGGCTTGGAGCCTATCCCAGGGAACTCAGAACATAAGGCGGGATATACCCTGGATGGGCACACACTACAGCTAATTTGGAAACACTGATCAGCCTACAGCAGTCTACAGAACCTGGAGGAAACCAAAACCTTGAGGACCCACCAAGCACAGGGAGGCTATGAATTTAAACCTACAATCCTGGATAGTTGAGGCAACAGTATTAAACACAGTATTATGTAACAACAACAACAATAATAATGATAGTAATAATAATCATAATACAAAGTTAATTTTATATGTTTTAATTGTATCAAAAAACCTTAGTGGTTGTATTCAGATTATTATAATAAGCTGATGTAAAAGAAAAGCTTGATGCTGTAGGAAAATGCCTTAAAAGATAGATTACTTACTACACTCTTACTTTACCCGAGGGACAACTATTATAAGAGTCGTTCTTTCAGCTGCTCTCATTAAGGGGTTGCCACAGCAGTCCATTCGATCCACTATTTGACCTGGCACAGGTCTTATACCAGATTTACTAAGAAAGTGCTGTGTCTAGTAAGTGAATTTTAGGGCAATGGTTGGGAATTGAATCCACACCTACAATCATTATTACAAGTAATAAACATTATTACGTTTAAAGGTATAGTCAGCAAATTTATTGGATGTTACCTGAGGCTTAATAATATCCAAAACACACAAGTACCCTATAACACCTTAATGTGAGCGTAAGTGAGAGTTTTCTGTAGTAGCAGGAAACATGACTGACGGATAGCTAGAGAAGCCTGCTGTCCTGCTTTCATTGAACGTCTAGTTTACAGTTTTAGCTTGAGGCACAACTGAGACCAGAGTTCCCCCAAGTGAGGAAAAAAAATCTAAATGAACATCAATGTTTTATCTCATTTATTTTTTTACAACATCCTGGGTATATACACATAAAATAGTTGAAAAGAAAAGGGTTTACAAAGAGTTAACTATGTGCATATTTTCAGTCACACAGATACACACGACGTCCTTGGTTATGTAACGGCTCACAACTTATTCATGAAACAGTGCAGTGCAAAGTGATTACTGATTAACTGGTTTTGGCTCACAATGGGCCTCCTTTATCACTCCAAATACGAGCAGGTTTGAAATGTGGCATTCATGAAAATCCAGTTAGTTTAGAGCACAAGTTTGTGTGAACAGCCACCCTCAGTAATATGAGAAAATTTTTAAACCTTGCCTGATCGTTCTCAAATCGTATAATTAACTGAGTTTTTATATGATTTTATAAATGAATTACAGCATCTACATCACTTATTGTCATCCACTACACACCAGTTTAATGAATGTTTTGTGAAACTAATAATGAATGTATAAATTAGCATAAATCAGACTTTCCATTTAAGCCAAAAGTAATGGCACCATAATATCACATATATGTGCTGCAGTGGCTGAGCTGCGTTGCTGGAATATTTAGCATTTAGTTGCCATTTTGTCATTTTCAGCTCTCTGTGAGCTTTGTCGTAATGGTATGTTATGTACATGGTTAAATATATGTACCAGCACTTTACAGCTATTTTTTAAAATATTATTATTTACATCAGATTGCCATTCATCAGCATATGCAGATGAGTATGAAGAAAATCAGGGAAATCTTTGTGGTGGGAATTTGTAGTTTTAGTTAAATTACTCAACATGATTGATAAATGTGGCCTAGTTTATACAGACACTCTAAATACGGTCTGAATTTCATCTGAACTTTGTGTAAACTTCATTTAAGAAATTTCAGATTCCCAACACCAAATAAAATCAGACATCCACATACAGTTTTATAATGTTTAACACATGACCTACACCTTATACATACAACTACAAATTATTGTTTCAGGACTGAAATACAAACATGGATCAGTGCATTTCCATGAAATTGACTCTTGATTGTAAAGATAAATCTCACTAAAAGTTTCTATCCCAAGCAAAAACCATTTCTGTGAGCACCTCAAAGGGGTTGCTTCGTTCAAGGAAGCTCTGCTATGTGGTTTCCCATTTGGTTTCATGTATTACCCCTTTAGAAAATTAGAACACTTATAGAACTCTTTATACTTGCTAGAACTCTTACGTTATTACTCACACTTTGTGATTGTAATATTTGCATCATCGAGATCATGCAGGTATTGTAGCCAGAAGTTCTACCCTGTTGCACAGTGGGTCATAATATACAGTAGAACACGAATAAATTTTGCAATCCACTCACGAATAGTTCTGGAACTTTCTTCTCCCCAACAGTTTCACAGATGTCCTAAGTGGTGGTGTTGGAACAACAAGGAATAGGAGATGATATTATTTTAGAGAGGATTTGTCTGTTTTTTCAGAATAAGCATTTTCAGTGAGCGTATACACACAGTTCGAGACTCAATTCCAGGATAGATGATGGCGTTCCTCTTAGTGATAAGAGCATTGATGAATCAAAGACAGAAGCTCTATTTACTGCACGCTTATGTGCGTCAAAGCATTATTAAACTACCAGAGTCAGAAGTGTTCTCATCGTCAAGCACCCTACTGGGATATTGGGCCACCGTTCACCACTGTCTGTATGTTGCGGTCTGCAGGGGAAAAAAAAAAAAAAAAAAAAAACACACCATGATGTTACAAACATAATAAATCATGTATTTTTACATTTCTCTTACTTAAAACAAATTTACACACTTCGATCACAAAGGCTATTGGAACAAAGAAGTCTGAATTGTGTCCTTCAGTACGATATGCATATTAAACAATTTTTGAGACACTTTTTACTGATTTTTATCTTGGTCATTTGTAAATAAAGCTCTAAATATGTAAAATCATTATGTGAATTTTTAACCCCCCCCCCCCAATCTGCAGGAGAGTGTAAAATTACAACCTTAATGAAAACTGCCTTAACTGATATTTTACTCCAGTGTTTGAAGGCAACAGTTTTGGTAAGATGACGGCTCTAATAGCCGTCTTAATTCTTACATTACATTTACGGCTTTGGCAGACGCTCTTATTCAGATCGACTTGCTCAGCTATGCTTAGCTTGTGTATGAAACAAGATTTAGTCGACAAGACCAGCAAAAGTAGCGAAGAGTCAACACTGATCAATCTGACTAACACTAGCACCAAGTTAATATTGACTGTGGGAGGAGTTCCCAGGGGAAATCCACCTCCCCCCACTGCAGAAACTCAGACTGTGTTACAACCAAACTTGCATTATCAGTGACTTTATTTTCTTTTATTATTATCATGCCAGTATATGTAAAAGGACAGAGACATGCCAAATGTGTGACTCCTCCATTGTTTGAACTGCGGATTCATGCCAGGCAGCTCCTCGGGCAACTCGGTGAGATCTGGTGAGATAAGAGTAAAGGATGTTTGGTCAGTTGGTCATATGAGTGTTGACAGAGTTACAGACAGGAATGTACAGCTGTGTTGTGATGCTTACTCCTTTCAGGAGCGGGACTCTCTTCTTTAGTCATCGGGTTCACCTGTTTACATATTTTACAAACTTTAAAACCTTTTTTGAGAGCAAATCAGAATAAAATGGATAAAATTAGATTGTGGCTTTACTTACAACTCGAACCAGTGTGGATGTGCTCCTCTCTACTGAGGGATTGCTACTGCTTTCCAGAGAAAATGACCGTCTGTTAAACACCACAAAAGAACTGATGTTAGGAAAGCATTCATTAGCATAAATGTAATAAAACAAAATACATTTATAACACTTAACATGCTGTCATTTTTATTAAACTATATTATTACAGTATGCAATTCCCAAACAAACGTACAAATCTTGGCTGCCCTCTACTGGCTAAAATTATAATTTTAAGCCCAAACGCATTTAAAAACCGTAGAGACTCACTGAAATACTCTACTGCCCCCTACAGGATACTATTAAAACTCCAAGGGGATAAAAATAATAACAAAAATCACCTTACTGTATTTCCAACCAAGGGCAAAATTAATGGCACACTTTACAGAAAAATCTGTAAGTGCAGCACAGAATTATAGT
>JAOTRS010000002.1:3079785-3091044 GCA_028565755.1 Dinotopterus cunningtoni
GAAATCTTAAAAAAGTAACAAAATACATCTTGTGCACTTACAACAAAACAAAACAATGCATCAATTCATTAAACCTCTATTTTAAGCAGAGACATTCTATTTTATCCTCTCTACTTTCATATATCATTTTCTCTTGACCTTTGCTGCCACCTACTGGTTACAAATGAAAACCTCTGCCTGTTAGACATTCCTTTCTAATACTTTTATATAACCATTCTTTTTTGTTTTGTCTCATGGTTTAGCTTTGTACATTTCAGTGATAATCAATTTGATTTAAACTGAGTTTATTTCTTTGTTTTTTCCCTTTTTTAATATAAACATGTTATGTGTAGTGTTCATTTTACAAATTGTAGAAGCATCGTAAACTATGTAAATTACCACAAAACATTGTTATACTCTACTGAACACAATTAATTTGATGAGGTTCCTGTTTTGTTGTTTGTGATTGAATTATTTTTTTATTTTTTTGTCTAACAGGCACTCCTGCGACTCCGGCCACTCCAGCCAACATCATGCCCAGTTTACCGGACTGGGCCTCTCAGATCTCCAACTCGGACACCATGGCAGCGGTAGCACAGATCCTACAGAGCCCGCAAGGGCAGCAGGTCAGCCCGCGGCTTATTTTCTCACTAACTCTTATATATGGTATGGAGGGTAAATTGTTGTTTTGGGTCTGTAAGAATGAGCCTCTGAATCTTTGAGTTGAGTCACAAGCTTGTTTGCTTGGCGGAGATACAGAGAGCTGTTTGACTGTGCAATTAATTGGAGTAGAATCTAATAGGGTGTGGGAGGGGTTTCCAAAAACTCTTGGCTGCGAGTCATAAAATCTGCTCCCATCTGCTGTTTAGCGCCGTGCAGTATCTTCAGTGTTTGTCTTTAAATAGAAAAAATTAAATCAATTAACCCAGTAATCGAAGTGTTTGCAAAATTTACATAAAAGGACATGTGAGCACATATGGTCTAAATACTTTTATTTAAATTTTATAGTTAGTGTATTTAGAGCTTAATGTAACTTAAAATATTGCTTTGTGAAAGAGGCCACAAACCCAAGCCTATCACATCAAGAAGATGTGGAGATGGCAGCAGATGGAGCCGTATTACATGTTAGAGGAGTGATGATCATTTGTGCCTGTTAATCTTACCCTCCCCCAACCGATGGCTTTTCAAATTTGAATCAGCCATTTAAACGCAGCAACTTAAAGCGTTGCTGTATCAGAGAGACACTGTGAAATACCATGCTGTGCAGTGATCAATACACTGATGTTAGGACGATTTTTGTACACTCTATGTTGCAGTTGCAGCAGCTGGTACAGAGTCTGCAAATGCAGCAGCAGAAGCCTCAGCCGTCTCTCCTGCAGGCGCTGGACGCCGGTCTGGTGGTCCAGCTGCAGGCCCTGACTGCTCAGCTCACAGCGGCCGCTGCAGCCAACACACTCAACCCACTCGAGCAGAGAGTCTCCTCCTTCAATAAGGTGAAGAACACACATAATACAATAATTTAGTTAGTACAATAATTCAGTTCTATCCCATTTTATTTGTATAGTGCTTTCAATAACATTTATAGTTGCAAAGCAGCTCTACAAACACAGTTTTGACATTGTCCTGTTCTCTTGCAGAAACTCTTGGGACAGTTTGACTTTGGCGCAGAGTCTGAACCCATCGAGGATTCTAAAAAGGACACGGCAACACCTCAGTTGTATGTAATACCTCCCGTTTGTTAATGATTTCAGTTGTCCTTCGAGGTGCCTAATTATACCCCGTAGGACATTTCATCACCTCTGTGGGAATCTGTGATGGGATGGAAGGAGAAGGGCGATTGCAGGAATTAACAGGTTGTTCCCTCTTTTTCAGGCCTATGGTTTCAGAGTCCATTAACAACTCGCTCTTTCATCAGTTGGCTGAGCAACTCCAGCAGCAGAACCTTGAACAGTTTCAGAAACAAATCTTAGAGCACCATCAGCAGAAGGTAAAGGAGACCTAGGAAAATCTACTTCTGTACACTGTTTTTAGAAATCGGTTATTGGGTAAGGAGACTGATTTTTATTTATTCATTTTTCTTCTTCATTTTCCTTCCTGGATTGCTTCAGTCCATGGCCATGGAGAGCCAGGAGAGCATCTTTGGTCCTGAGAACTCGGTGCCTCCAGCCCAGAGCAACATCCAACCACAACTCCAAGAACAAGAACCCAAACTGGATGATTCTATTGACAACCAACAACAGGTAAGAACACATACCAGATGCACTAAAAGCATTTTACTGCTACAGTTTAGAAGATAAAAAAAGGGGGGGGGGAAACATTTTGAATAGTTTTGGATTTTTGGGATCTTCAGATTTTTATGTAGAACTTCTAGTAACTCTAGTGACTTTTACATGCATTTCAACCTCATGTGACACACATTACTAATCTTTTCATTTTTTCAAGGAGAAAATTGTTTACAGCTTAACCAAAAATGGTTTTGTGTTTGATCCAGGACATGGACCTGGATGAGGGACAGGACACTGTAGATGAGGATATGTTTGAGGCAGAGGAGAAGAAAACCAGTGGTACTCGTTCCAGATCACACTCTCGGTCTCGCTCCAGGTTAGACAGGCATTGATGTTAAAAAATTGGAAAACACCTTTATCTCAGAGTCTTAAAGCTGAGCCCTTGTCACTTCTGATTGCAGATCCCCCAAGAGAAGGAGGTCAAGGTCACGCTCAGGGTCTCGGAAACGCAAACACCGGAAACGGTCACGCTCGCGCTCCAGAGACAGAAAGAGAAAATCCTCTCGTTCATACTCCAGCGAACGACGAGCACGGGAGAGAGAAAAGGAGCGGCAGAAGAAAGGCCTTCCTCCCATCCGCTCAAAATTTCTCAGTGGTACGTAAAGGACTAATATTCCATTGGGGGAAAAAATGTATAATATAATTAAATGGTATAGCCGGTAAAAAAGTTTAAGTTTGTAGCTTTTGTTATTATTCTTATTTGTTTCCCTTTTCAGTGTGTAGCACCACGTTGTGGGTGGGCCAAGTGGACAAGAAGGCCACACAGCAAGACCTTACCAATCTTTTCGAAGAGTTTGGCCAGATTGAATCCATCAATGTAATTTTTACTTTTATTTGCCTGTTTTCTATCTCCCGATAATAATAAAAGATGTCATTCTGGATTTACATTTGTGAATCTTGGAAACTCCTTGACATCCAGAAGTCATTGAAGTTGTTCTTCGCTAACGTTTTCATTTTGTGTGTGTGTGTGTGTGTGTGTGTTAGATGATTCCTCCAAGAGGATGTGCTTATATTTGCATGGTGCATCGACAGGACGCTTACCGCGCACGGCAGAAATTGAGCACTGGCTCGTATAAAATTGGTTCCAAGGTTATAAAGGTTTGTAATTTTTTCCTGTTCCACTTTTACCAGTCTTTACGGCAGGGAGCTGTTTTAGTTTCAATTCTGATTAGTCAGCAGATGTTGACTGTGATGAGTACGTCTTATATGCTTGTTCGGGTGTGTGTAGATTGCTTGGGCCCTTAACAAGGGAGTGAAACAGGAATACAAACAGTTCTGGGATGTGGATCTAGGGGTGACCTACATCCCCTGGGAGAAGGTCAAACTGGACGACCTAGACGGCTTTGCAGAAGGGGGCATGATTGACCAGGAAACGGTCAACAGTGGTAAGAAAATATACACCAGAAATGGAGCTGCGTAGCAGTTATAGTGAGATGTTTCCTTCTTACTCTGCTCTGTTCACTTTGGTAGAATGGGAAGCTCAGAAGAACACAGAGGCGCCTAAGGAACCCCAGGTTCAGCCGGTGGCTGCTGAGAGCAGTGCAGCAAGCACCTCACAAAACGAGACCTTCACACAGCCGATCACCATGATGCCCGTGCAGGTACATGAGGTTCTACTGGATTTCTGTTTGTTATTCCTCTCTCAATATACTTGGCACAGTACAAACAATATTTGTGTTTTCCTAAGATCCCGGTGCCACAGACTGTCCCTGCTGTCAGCCTGGTCCCATCCACTTTTCCGGTCACCATGACAATGCCCCCTCCAGGCTTCGGTCCCCCACCTCACTTTCTCAGGGCTGGATTTAACACTACACAGCCTCCTCCAGGTACAACTGTTTCCATGGGTCCCCACTGAATCAACTTGTTGAGCATTAAGTTTGATTTATTAATGACTGTGTTTATCTTCAGGTTTCATGGCCGCTTCCGGGGTTACCCCATCTGCTGTCGGAGCCGGTCTCACCTCAGCACAAACATGTAGGTCCATCCTCAAATGAAATATCCCTAGGGTGCTTTTTAAAGCATAGTATGTAATTGGGTCCAATTTGTTTGCTGACAGCTCTGGTACAACCAACTCAAGATGGCAACAAGGACTCGACGTTTGGATCGATGCTCCCTCCGACGAGCACTATCCCAGCAAGCTTCATGCCCTCGGGAATGCCTGGAGCAGTGTTCAATCACGTGGGAGCACAAGCACAGCAAAACAGCACTGAGAAGACGACTGCATCTGCAGAGAGTGTAGACACACCTAATGAAATAACACTACAAGGTTAGAGTTACATGAGTTTTCGCTTATTATGATGACAAAATGAGACAAGCTTGTTTTGTAAGGACTCGAGTGGGTGTGGACCTCAGGGGAATATTATTAAATCTTTGCCTTTACCTAGTAACCTTTCTTTTTACCTATTGACAGGGATGCAGACTGCAGTGCGCAGTGGAATGGGTTTACTGGGTATGCATCCTTCTGCAACCCTCTCTCACCCTCTCTCTGGCCAGAGGATGCCTGGGCTGCTGCCGCTTGACCTCCGGCCAAACCTTCTTCAGGGAGCCGGGGCTCGTTTTCCCATGCTCATGCAGCAAGGCCTGGCGCAGCAAGCCAGCAGCCTCTTGGACACCTCACTTCAAGCTCGCGCTCGAGCCCCGTTCCCTCAGATGGAACACTTTAATCGTGTAGAAGGTCCCTTTGCGAGGGCCCCCAATCCAGCAGCTCCTGCACCAGACAATATGGACAAAGCCAACAACAATAATAATAATACAACGACTGCTTCAGACAGCGGAGGTCAACAAGAAGGTGATCAGGATTATCGCTTTCCACCGCAGGAGAAACAGAGCACAGGCCTGCTGAGGACGCCTCCTCCTGAGATGAGGACGGAACCTACGCCTGTTCGAGCTCCACTGCTGGAGAGACCTTCAAGAGGAAGCATGCACATGGAGGGCCGAGAGGGACCCGGGAGACGGGAACCTGTCTCAAGCCCTTTCAGAGCTGAGACACGCTGGGGTGCACCGCGCGGGGACTTGGATGAGCGAGATATGAGGGGAATGTCAGCAGGACCACCGAAGAGCTTTCAGGAGGAGCGGGGGAATCCGAATTTCCAAAACCGTTTTGAGATGCGAGGAGGAGTAGCAATGGGTGGTGTAGGGCCAGGCTGGAATCGTGGAGGGGGAGGGGGAGGAGGAGGAGGTCCCTTCAATGCCAACATGCACCAGGACTTTGATGATCGGCGTCGGCCCTGGGAGAGGCAAAAGGACCGGGACGACAGGGACTTTCGCAGAGAAATAAATGACAACCGGCACAGGGATCGGGAGCGAGACCGCGAACGAGGTCGAGATAGGAATCGGGAGCGAGAGAGAGAGCGAGAAAACGATAAGGAAAGAGACAGGGAGCGCAGTGGCTGGGCGCCTCTTAATTCCCAGCCTCAACCTCTCCTCCCCCTTCCCAGACCATCTCAACCACTGCTGCCTCTACCGACACCTTTGCTAAACCTGCCTCCATCTCAGCCAGAGTCGCATCCTAAACCTCTCCTACCGCACGAACCACAGCTCGCAGCAAGGCAAGCTGAACCCCATCCAGACGCAAAGCTCCCCTTGCAGCCGCAATCCGAAAAAGACAGCACAGGTGATCAAGAAAAGGAGGACTCCTTTAGTGACAGTGTTCACAACCTGGACTCTAAACCTGAACCTGACCCTAAACCTGCCGCCGAGTCGTCTCACCACTCTCCGTCTGCTCCCATGGCCAATCCTTCAAACGAAATGCAAGGACCCGAACTGTCCCCTTCCCCACTTACGCCTGCAGGTGACGGACAGACCGCACCGAAGGAAGAAGCCGAGACTGGAACTGAGCCTGAGCTAGTGAAAACGGACACTGAGGAAACATAATCGTCACTCAGTAGGTAAAAAGATTTTGTATAGTTGTCATCTCTGTACTTATTTCAAACAGCTTCTGCAAGACCTGCTCAGTTCTGTTGCTCAAAATAAGAAAAAAATATATCTTTCATGCCAGTTATGTACAACATAGATGGCTCACAATAGAGGATTTCACTGGTAGGTGATTTTAATGTTTTATTTTAATTTCGTTATTTCTTGTTTAGTTTTTTTTTTTTTTTTTTTTAAATGCAAACCCCACTGTTTTAAAGCTAGGTTTTTAAATCCATGAAATTTGCCTGCCAAAATGTGTAGCCTAATTGTAATTTGGGGAGGGTGGGGATCTGTGACCTTCCTATGGAAGAGTTTAAAGGACACTGGCTTTTCCCCCCTAAAGGATCAAATGCAGAATGCATGAGGGGGGAAGAAGGAGAAAGTGAAAAGCAGTCAAGGCCTGTTCTGTGTTTTGTTTTCCAACCAGCGGCTGCAGAGTTTCAAATGAATTAATGCCTTGTGGTGTCCTAATGCTTGTTGTCTTTTAAGCAAATTATACGTGCAGCCTATACAGTGAGAACAGTAATGCAGTTCTAGTTGCTTTGAAAAGAATACAAAAGATTAAAAACATGATGTACTATCCCCATCTTAAATGTCTGATTTTTCTTCATCACACCGCAGCGAATACTTCGCCTCAGCCAGAAAAAGTCACAGGAGGTGAATGGATGTTAAGAGCACTCTGTTTAGTATGAAATAAACATGCTTTGTTGGTTAAAAATGCTTTAGGACTGTATTTTCTGTAACGGAACCATGTGAACACAATGAATGGACTGAACGTGGGCAGGTAGAAGCTGTAGTGTGAAGTCCATCTGATGAACTGATGTCTTAATAAATGTCATGAGGCTTCCAGCTGCTGGCTACACACACACACACACACACACACACACACACACACACACACACACACACACACACACACACAGACACAACTTCAAGGCTACATGTGCACAAAAGACTCCCTGCAAACCTAATCTTTCCATCACTGTAGCTCTATTGTTTTGTCATAAATCTTGCATAAGGTTTCAGTCAATAACATACAGAGACTTTCATAAACCATAATATTGTCTGGAGAAGCACAAAAACACCACAGAACTGTGCATTATTCTACACTCATGTCTCTTCATCAAGAACAAGCTGCTAATCTGTTTTTAGGTGACTTTCTTTTGCATATTTACACACAGGAAAAATGCAACCAGCCTGTTGATCTTCCAAATACTGGAATTTTCTTAGTCAAAACTCTGCTTGAAATGCACTTGATGGACAAACCTCCATCAACCCACAACAACATAATGAGATAAAAGAGTAAATCAGTGCCTTCATGGTTAAAGAAGTTTAAAGACAAAAGCAAACTACTGATGTGAAACACTATATGTTTGTAGGATGATAAAATAGAAATCCTGTGCCTCGTCCCTTTAAATCTAGGCCAGCTTTCATCACCCAGCACAGAAATTTAAATCCACTTCTTTCATCTTTTTGTCCTCATTTAGCATGCAGTGGAACTATCAGTGTGGATTCTGCACATCCCCAGACCAGACATGTCGTAAAAATAATAATAATAATAATAATAATAAATCGGCTGAATGCAGCCCAGAATTTCAGCCTGGATTAAAAAGGTGGCCTAAAGATTGTCCTCATGTTAGGGAAGTTAAAACAAATTACAGATTAGCCCTTTTTACATACAATTCGTGAGATTCCACAGTCAACAAACTCTTCGTTTGCAAACTTCCGGATAAGTGAGTAAGACCATGAATAGAAATGATGGCTCCATTTTAAAGATATAACCATCATAGTGAGTCTGGAAATAAAAAAAAAACAATGTTTTCTTTCGCTTTGCTTCACTTTATGCTAAAGCCATCTGATTCAAACTTGACAAGGAGGATAAATCCGTACTTGCCTGTTCTGTTCCTTCTGAACATTCTTTAGTCATGGTTTAAACGTAGGTCACTTGGGTAACCAGAGCAGGGATGGTTAATCTGCTACAAACAGCTGTGATGGAGGATCTACTACACCACTCATCACACTCAATACGCATCAAATATGGCAGGGTTGTTTTTTCAATCAGCCACTGAATCATTTTGGCTCATTTCAAGCAGCCAAAAAAATTCAAAAACGCCTCAGATTTTATTGCTCTAGCTATGAAATAACTTCATTACAGGATAAGGAAATGTAAATAATTAAATCATGATAGCTGCCCGAGAGAGTGGTGGGTAGGGCATACTCACTCCCCTGTAAATCACTGAGACAAGGATGAATCGTGGGAGTTGCCTAAGCACATGTCTGTAAAAGGGGCTGGATAGCAAGTGTGTTAGCCTTCACCATTGACCCCAGTTTATAATGTAATATGTCCTACTATTAGTGGGTGAGGGTCTGTCATGGTCAGGTAGTTTGTCAGGTAGCCAACTGTGGTATTTACACACTTCCGGTCATGATTAGTTGTGAGTTTGACTGCACACGACCTTTGAACTGGCCATGTGGTCCTGGATCAAAACGTGATGACGTGTGCTGCTTTTCATGTCTTTTCCTTTAAAAAGGGGACATGAGATGTGCACCAAGAAATGAATTTCACTTCAGCAATGGATGTTCACATCGCTGTAATGACAAAAAGGAATGTGCTGGGGTTAGGAGAAGTTCCAGCCTTTTCTCTATAATCAGCTCTCAGCAGGAACCTGCTCTAAGCTGTTCTCAAAACCCCACATGTATAGAATAAAACCCCGGCAAGAGAAAGCGCACTCTTGTAGCTTGTTAGCCGTGTTGAGAGTTAACTTGGGAGCTAATAAAACTCTTACAGGGTAAGCTGTTAAAGCTTTGTGTGGGGCCTCTGGTGGTAATTATTTATTTATTATTTATTATCTGGTGGTGATTATTTATACAGTCCAGCCACTGCAACATTTATGTACTCAACCTGCTTCTTGGTTCTTCTCTGGCATCCATTTTTGTCTTCCTGAATCAAAACAGCAAGCCATGAGGTTTAATTAATCTCAATGTTCCTGAGAAGAAGAGCCAGCGTGCATGCTGAGCTGCTTCAGGAAAACGATCCTGTTCGAAAATGTTCACGTAGCTTTTGGATGTTATTTGGAAGTGACCAGTGTGGGTGGTTGTTGTGGAACTTGTGTAGTGCAAATGTTTGTAAAACCATTTAATGTCCTCTTTGATGGACAACAGTTTTAATGAACAAGCTAGCATCATGGAGATGTTCTACACTGGAGGTCGTCTAAAGCTGATCGGCCCTTTATGACCAGGGCAAGACTAAGGCTCTAGAGACGGTTTTGCAGACTTTCTGGATGGAGCCCAGAACCGGGATGGGGAAAAATGCAGGAAAAAACAAGGCTAGACCACACTGACACCGATGCAAATCTGAGCTAAATGCTGTTGGGAGGATAAACAAAATAGATTAAATGAATTTTGTCCTCATGTGGTGTTCTTTCTACTTTGTCCATGATATTCCAGATGCATGAAAAGAAAATTGTACTCTGAAACACATTAAATGTTTTTATATAGAGTTTTTTAAAAAACCCAATCCAGTAACGGAAATGCTAGTCCAAGCATCAGACTTAAAGTCTCAAAATGCAGTGCAGCTATGGAGCGCAGTAGAGATACGTCTCTGCTACTTTGCAATCTGAGATGACGAGTTGGTGGCAGTTGATATTGGCATTAAAGTTAAAGCTTGGGAAGCCAAGAGAGCTGCATGGATTACTGGGCTAAAGCATGACATCACTCTTTCTAGATGTTAACACTTTGATTATCAAATAAATGTAGGTCACACAATATTTTAGTCTTTCATGGTATTATGACCTTCTGAGTTGATGTGCTCAGTGTGTCCACTAGAGGTCACACACACCTCTCTTCTGGTGTTGCCATGCAGATAAAGCATTGTTCTCCCTCTCTCTGTCTTTTATGATCAATCTTTTATAGGACAAAGTGCTCTACGTACAAATTTACTCCTTAAACATTTACTCATTGTGTAGTTTTACTCCCTGGTCCGGAAATGGACTTTTATTTACAAGTTAAAATTGACAAGTAAACATTGGTGTGAAAATCTTAAATTAGGTCTTGATTTGGACACAACGATGAGAAAGTTCAGGGAAAGATCTGTGAAAGCTGTGTTTGGTTATTAAAAAAAAAAAACATCCAAAACTTTAACCATCCTGTGAAACAACATTAAATCCATTATTTAAAAAGAGATTGATGGCTTGTCCCATGAAACTCGGTGAGCAAGTATAAAGGAGATTAGCTGGAGATGTAAAGAAAAGCTAAGGTTTAACAGGATGCTACCACCAGCGTGCTTCATTTTTGGGATCATTACCTATTAGAAAATGGTTTATGTAAATTTATAACAGAAAAAACACTCCAAGTTAGTTGCAGACTTTAACAAGATAATCTGGAGATGTTTAAGGAGTTACTGATGGTGCAGAACCACAGATGGGGATAATGTATTTGGGCCCCCATCGACCACCGTAGAGCCACTCCTGAGCAGATATTTAAGCTGTGGGTTCATTCCTGGCACAGACATCTTGCTTTAAAGACTTCCTGCACTTAATTACACACTCTATAGGGATGTGAATATTTTATATATGAAACAAGCATGAAGGCGACTATACATGAATGCTCAACATGGACCTCAGGCTTGTCTTAAACTGCTTGTCTGCCTGGGATTATCCCAGAATCTTTCCTGTTGTGGCTTTGCTATTTTAAATGCAGCTCCAGTTTAAGACCCTGGCCAACCATGTGATCAAGTGTTTTATTGCTACCTTTGGCTCTGGTGTGTTTACACCCAAACGTTTCAGCATCAAAAGGAAATAAAATTACATGCTTTCAGTTCTTGAGTAGTGTAGAGGCAGGGATAAAATCAGTCTTGGGAAGAGAGAAGCGAGTCCATTAGCAGGGAAACTTTTTTTTGTACTAGATATTTTAATATATACTGTGTATATTTAATTTTTATTTTGATCAAATCCTTCATGTGTGTGTGAGAGAAAGCTATATGTACACATTATTACATATGCATACAATGGGGCAAAAAAATATTTAGTCAGCCACCAATTGTGCAAGTTCTCCCACTTAAAAAGATGAGAGAGGCCTGTAATTT